>VCHN02002940.1:0-15476 GCA_007115665.2 Sequoiadendron giganteum
TTGTATATTTTTGTTAAATCTCATTAATATATTTGTGCCTTGAATCACTTGTAGATGGTTGTCATCTAAAGCAATCCATAAAGAAGATATAAATTATTGGAAGAGAAGAATTCCTCGTCTAATGTGTGAAATTCAAAAGTGTCTACCTTCGACATTTTTCAATGCACAAGAACACTACCTCATACACCAAGTTGAGGAGATTGAATTGTGTGGACCTGTACACACAAGGTCAATGTGGATGGTTGAGAGGCACTTGAAATTTTTGAAGGCTTTGGTTAGACAGAGAGCACATCCCGAGGGTTCTATGGTGGAGGGATACATGGTATACTAGACCATGGTGTACACTACTGAATATCTTCCTAAGTTTGCAGCAAAGATCCATGTAGATTGCATTTGGGATCCCAACTCCATTAACAAATTCGAAGGGGAGTATTTGATGGGGAAAGGTAGATTGAGGAAAGTGTTAGGTAATTATAAGTTGGTCATGGAGATTGGTGTAAGTGTTCTAAGGCTTTCTTGCACAACTAGCTAAGAAGACCTTTCCTTGTCTTCTTTTGGGAACCTAATATTTTCTAGGTCCTTGTTAGGCTTAGATGATTAACTAAGTCCTAATCCAACTCCTCTCCAAGAGTCTCACACCTTGTGCTTCACCTTAAAGGACTAACACCACTTTGTTATGTGCAAACTCTCTCCTACACTTAGAAGACTCTAAGTGCCAACATCACACAAACATTGAATTGATTACAGGGGTGCCAAACACATTGGAAACATGCCATGTACTTCCAACTGGATCCATCTTGGAGGATCTCCAAACTCTTTTCCTACCGGTTTCAAGAATTGGTCTTGAGGAGGCCTATTTCTTGTAGCCCTTGACAGAAACCTTTACTTCATTCCTGCCCAAACTTTTCAAACAACTTAAAAAACCAATTCCACATTCGAATACCCTTTTGGATTTTCTGAAGGATTCAAAAGATTCTATACTCCTAAGTCCTCCATACACTGGTTTCCTATTATCTAGGTTAAATAGGGATATTAGGCCTAGTTTGTAGGACCCCACTGGTTTTCTTGCTCAAACCTCAGTCAAATGGATTGATAGAACCTCAATCCTTCTAGCATGTTAGGATATGTCTATACCCTACCTGGAACTATACTTGTTCCGTACTGTACCTCAATCCCCTGCCTAAATTTTTCAATTCATTACTGTCAAACCTCTAACCGGGCACTCTAAGCTCGCCTAGGACTTGACATTAAACATAGTTGTTCCACTCTCCATGACTCCTAACTCTACATATGTACAGACCAATGGCTCCCCTAACACATCCATCTACCCTCAGAAAAATCCTATGACTAGATTTCATGGGGGAGCCATAAAAACATAAGTTGGTCAGGACAGGACCAGTAAAACCCTTAAACCTTAACCTATCTATTCAAAACACTAAAACAACTTAAATCAACTTACTTGTGATATATGAGCTCCTCGGTTTGCTTGCACCTTGCTGAGAGACCTATCTAGTCTCTCCTAGGAACCTAGTCTCCTCTAGGTCCTGATTGGCAACGAAGTCCAATCTTAGCCCTGTTCTAAGAGCTCTCCCTTTGTGCTTCACCTTGGAGGTTAGACAACATTTCACAAGTTCAAATTCTTGCTCACTTTCATTCTTCACTTAGAGAATTCCCAGTGCCATCTTCACTTTAAACTCATTCTTCCTTGTTCTTCCTTGCAAGGGTGTCTATGCTTGTCAGGACCTTCAAAACATTGCCAATTGGAACCATTTCAGTAGGTTTTTGAGCCTTGTTCTGGTCGGTTTCAAGATTGCATTAATGGAAGACCTCAATTTAGGCCTAATTCTAGTAATCTTTACCAGTACTTTTTTGCTATTGTTTATAAAATTCTTCCAAAGACCTTTCTAACCTCAAGACATATTCCAGTACCCTTTTAAGAGTTTTAAATCGCCCAATGATTCTTTTGGCCTGATAGTGTCCATACAGGGGATTCCTATAACCTAGGGTATGTAGGGTTTGTAGGCCTAATTCCTAGGAATTCACTGTTTTCCTACTCAAACATTACTCTAATGACTTCATGAGATCTCTAACCTCCTGTCACAGCAAGACCTGTCCCTAACCCATTTGGAACCGTACTGAAACTGTACTATATAGTATTTCCCTGCAAGTAACCTTAATACTTCTCTTCTAGCTCTCTAACCGGGCTCCACCTGCTCGCCTAGAGATCAGTTGCTAAGAGAAGCTCCTCCAATCTCTGTCATGCTTCCTAACACTAACTACTATACACACTACTGACTCCCCTACTATTACACCCTTCCTTAGGTGTTTCACAATGTTAGAGATCATGGGGGAGCCATGAGAGCACAGACTGGTCAGGACAGGACCAGCAGGAGCTCTACCACAAAAATGACTCAACTAACACTAAATCTAACCTAAACTAGCTTGATTAACAAATGGAAAAGACTTACAACTATGCTATCAACACAAAACTAACATGAACTCAATGCATTCAATCCCTCAAGTGGCACACTCACTCAAGATTGCTCGGTATATCACAAAAACACAAAATTTTCAGTATTTTTTTTCTCATTCATAAAATTTTCATTACAAAACTACTATCCCATGAACATGACTCTAACACTAAATCAAAACATCCAATTCACTTAGTATCACTGCCACTCAATAACACTCGGAGTTCACATAAAAACAGAAATTGCAAAGCTATCTTCTATTCCAAAAACTTGATTACAATCTCCCTCTTTCTTGAATTCGAGTCTGCTTCATATTAGATGTCATTCACCATGTTTGTAGGGTATGTTGGTCGATCCCCCACTCCTATCCTTTAGGGGATCCTATGTAATCGAGTTGTATGCAATATTTGCCATAATGGCAACTATTGTCATGACAATTTTGTAACAACATTTGGCAAGTACTCTATCATTATGCCACCTTCCTAACTTTTAGGACCTCTATCTCCTATATTTCGAGTAACCAACACCATTAAAGGCCTCATGGCATCTTTCTAACATCATTCATGTGTTTAGAACACATTTAAGACTCAAATCCCAACTTAAGCTACTAAGGCTGAGCAATGTAAAAACTATTAACAATGACTAACTTTGGTGACCTTAGTCCTAATGACTAACTCACCTAGCCACAACAATGACCTTCTAAGGTCCAAAACAAACATACAATTACTCTGACTTGGCTAATGTCAGATACAAGCCCAAAATATCCTAACTATGGAGGTTAGCCTAGGTGTGCTCCTGCACCAGAGATTAATTAGAATACATTTTACATTTGGTTTTTATGTATATTGTACTTATAAATTAAGGTCGTATACTGTGGTAATTAACTAATTATATGTCGTTTGTGAATTTCATTTTTTTTTGATACAGTTGGTCGAGAGTGGGATGCACTACATTTGTACATCGCAAACAATCTTGATTGGATGACGGTATGGATTGAACGATGTCAACAATCTGGTCGCGCATTAACATGGGAAGGTGTGGCTTCATTGGTTAAAGAAGCTCATCGTAATGGAGATTCCAATGTTACACCAAAGGAAATTGATTTAGCATATGGTTTAAGAGATAAACAGGTATGTATAAATATATTAATCACCCATATTATTTAATTATTTTCAATTATATTGATGTATATATATGTTGAGATTTTTTTTCTTTGCATACATTCAGCCAAGAATAAATATGTTTATCAACTGATGATATTGCAATAATTTTTACATGTTTGACATATTGCAGGTGAAACACCACAAGGCTATGTGGTGCAATGGTCATAAATTTTGAATCAAAAAGTTGGATGACATGAAGAAAAATTGTGATTATGGGATAACTGTAGTCTTCCAGGTGACTAATGTTTCATCTAGAAGTGACATACATCCAAAAGTCTTAGAAAATCAATACTATGGGATTTTGGATGATATACTTGAGTGTGACTTTAAGTCCTTCAAATTAGTTTTGTTTGTTGTGGTATAGGCTACGATTGAATGAAAATGATCCTGAGAGAACTGTTATTGAACATGATAATGGATTTACCATGGTTAATACAAAGTATTTTGAGCGAGCTGGAAATGAGCCCTATGTTCTTCCAAGCCAATGTGAGCAGGTATTTTACTCAGAGGTTCTAGGTAAAGCGGGTTGGTCATATGTTGTTAGACATGATCCAAGAGGAAGGTCGGTAAAGTATAATGTGGTGGAAGAAGAAGATACTAAAGAAATAGAAGATGATGTAGATGATGATCAGGATCAACAGTTAGTTGATGATGTGCCTGATGAAGATGTTGAAGAGGAGGAACTAGATCATGATGATGTAGGAGTTAATGTTCATGAAGATGATATCCATGTGGATGATGACATTATCAAAACTGATATCAATGATGATGATGATGATATGACCAATCCTTACAATGTTGAATCTGGATCGGATGATACAAACAAAGAGTTGGATGAAGAAGAAGATCAATGACATTAATTTGTATTGTCTATTTGATATTAATTTCTTGAAAGAATTATATTTGACTTATGTGGTTACATAATTAATTTATGATGTTTTTAATTTTAATTATATTTGAATTATATTAGAATATGTTCAGTTAACATATGTAAAAAATAAAATGGATAAACCAAAAGATGAAAGCGTGAGACCATTGTCTTGTTGGGTGTATGGAGTCTAATGAAGATCTATAAAAGTGTAATCTATGATGGCAATAATTCAAAGTGTTTGGCACATAGATGTAGTTTATAACTTGTATAAATTTCAAGTAAATGACTGACAAACTCTACTTGAGATAGAATGACAATCCTAGTTATGTGATTCTTCTTATTGATACAATTAATACTCTTTAGTTACTGTGATTGACTAGGAGGGTTTAATCTTTACTTGAAAGAACCAAATAATCACATCACACAAATACAACAAATGTGTATCGGTAAACTAAATATATATATATGCTTGATATATCAATTTAAACAATAGAAAAGCATCAATAGTATCAACTACTTCAAGCATGACATGATTACAACAACATTTCACCACATAAGATAGTCATTTAATTTGCAATTTGGCAGCAAGCTCTAAGCTAAGACAAACAGACACAGAACCTTACAAACACATACGATTTAGGCCAGTGCCATATACTATTGGGGAGTCGAATTAATTCACAAATATTTAGATTTCCATAACAGGTTCAAACACATAACATATAAGATCTCTAACAATATTGCATTACAACAGTGTCAATTTCTATCCTAACTCAATACTTCTTATCAAATCCCTTTACAAACATATCCATCTATGACTCCATCCAAGAATTTTAATTTACTCTTTGAATTAAAGAAAAAATGGAAATCATACACACCATGATAACAGTGAGATGAATGCCATAACCCTTGATTATATTATTCAAAATTGTGATATGTTTATACAAAGGAGAGCCATGAGCTCTAAATATATCATTATAACTGAAATGCTAGTACTATCATGAAACATCAAACCTTCATGCTATTGGAAATGTCAAATTTTGACAAATTCATTATTTCTTCATGATTATTAGTCTCCGAAAAAAGATTCATAATGCAGACAAAAATATCCTCACATAGCATATTTTACCAAAATCCGATTTAAAATTGTGCCATAACGCCCCATAAATTTCATCTGACATTAAAATCTTTACATATGAAAATATCGGCATAAGTTGATGCAGGTCTCATCGATGATAATATACATATCCTAAATGTATCGAAAAGACATAGCAAGGGTCACACCGATCAAGTTATACACAGAGAGAATGCGAGTTTCTATATCTTATCGGCAAGACAAAAATTATCGGTGAGACGATGTAAGGTCACATCGAGCTAAATTACCTTTTGCCGATTGGAGTAACGTAAAGTCTATCGGAGAGACTTTGGTCATCAGAGAGAGATTTTAAAACACTGCCCGTAGTGTTATTAGTCTTGCTGATAAAGCAAGGGGAGGACTCACTTAGTGAGACAAACGATGCCGGGGAGAATTCAGAAAGTCTTACTGACCCCTCGGGCTACACCAACAGAACTGAGCATACGAAGATAAAGGGTGTCAAGAAGACAATGCGCATGCTCTCGTCGAAGAAAAAGTGTATCGGTGAGACATGTCACCATGGGGAGATCTAAGAGACATCACAGCGAGTATTATTCTGTCGCCAGAACAAATTGCTTTGTCTCAGCGACATACTCGATAAAGTGAACATCTCGGTGAGACAAAGTACTTTCAGAGTAAGGCAAAGAACCATTGGCCCGATTCATTAAGTCTGAGTGATAGTTGTTTCGGTGAAAGTCATGGCGATATAAAAGCAAAAGGAAAGAAACTATCGGGGAGACTTGTGATGTTGGGGAAACTGCAAGACGTCTTGGCGGGTGGGTGATCATTGAACCCTGATGTGACAGCGAGAATTTCAAAAAAAAAACTTGTAGCATTCATGTCTCGATCAATAAAAGACATTAATGGTGCCACGAAGCGTAGGAGATTTTGCATATCAGGGTATGATCAATTGAAATCATTATCTCACATAATTCAAAGTGAAGGAGAGCAAGGGAACCAACAAAGCAATTAAGGCATTCACCTAGCTTGAGTTTGGAAGAAGTTACAGTAAGTTTCTCATCCTCTCAGAATTCATAAAAATTTGAATTATGGAAGGCACTGGTTCAGGAAAACTAAAGGGAAGAAAACCCGGGGAGGGAAGCCAATCAAAAGCAAAAAAGAAAAAGACTGAGTTGCAACCAGAAGGTACTGAAAGGAAGCTAAATCAAGACCTCATAGACCAGTTACCTGGTTCTGGACCTAAAGCTAGGCGTTCTGCACAACTCAAAGTGGAAGTTGACAAATTGGACGACAAATGCAAATTTATAGGTGATGTTTGGACTCCGATTAGAGCTATGAGTTATTCAATTTCCATTACCACAGGAGAAATCGCTTTGAGCCAGTATGCAATCCATGGAGGCTCAATTTAGGGAAATTAGTGTGCCCTAATGTTTTTATTGATGTCGAACAGGTAAAATTGCTGGCTAGACACTATGATTCAAAAAATAAAGCTATATGTGATTTGTCAAGGAATCCATTGATACATGTATCTGAGAATGCAATTGCTGAGGTTTTCAGAATGGAGGGAATATGCAGTGAGAAAGTAGTGAGTGAAGAGCTCGATAGTGAGTTTAGAAGGATGGACACAATTTATAAAGGGTGGAGGTTACCTCTGCACAGAATTAGGTGTCATGGCAAACCTACTCCAATGGAAGATAGTGAGGGGCCACCCTTTCATGTAGACCTCTTCGAACCTTACCTAAAATATACTTACTACTCAGTGGGACAGGTATTAGGGATGGAGGTACCTGAGCATATGGTGGTTGTGCCCATGGTGATTTCTGCAGACATTCAGTACCACAATTCCAAATCATTTGACTATGTTGCACATGTTTTTAAGGAGCTAGATGCAAGTTTGATGGCGATAAAGAGTGGTGTTTATGTTCTCCATCTCAGAAATTACTCACCGCTGATGCACTTAGTGTTGTATTTTGGACAAGAGTTAGGTTTATGGCCCCAGGAGCTGAGGATTTCACAATCTGACAAGGAAGGTAGGCCATTGCCTGTTCAATTATGGACTGTTGTTTGGGACAGCAGGTTTGCCAATTCAAATTTCTTGCATTTTGAAGAATTCTTTGTGAAACCCTTGTATAGATTTTTTAGCCATCCTTGTGATTATTCTTTATCTGAACAAGTAAAAAGGTTTCTTAGGCCTAGAGATTACAATGGACCAATTAACCACAACTGGGGGGATTGGTATTGCTTAGAGAATGCCACAATGAGTAGGGTTTATGGCTTTGAGGATACACCTTTCATTCTGCCCAGAACTATCCCGGATAGAATTGCATACCTTGAAATTGTTAGGCAAATGGATTACTCTAGTGTTATGAACTTAAGTTCATATGGGAAACAGGCTTTTATGCCCAATACATTGTGTTTTAGTGATTTCACTATATTAGCCAAGGAAGGTTATGATCTGATTCTGGACAAGTTATTACACTACAACATGAGCAGAGCACCAATGAGAAAGAACTTTGATCCAGAAGGGTATATCCACTCTACCAAACAAAAAGTAAATCTCCGAGGGTACCATCATGTGCCCTTTAAATCTGATGACATAATTAGAAACCTGGAGGCAAAGGAAGTTGAAATTGTGATTGAAAAACATAATCAGGAGTTGTTGGATGCTGAGTTGTTATCCTCCATTAAGGGGATTTCAGAAATAGATAGGCCACAAAGCTCATCTGGGAAAGTTTCAAGAATGAAGACTCAGGAGTATGCCTATGTTACCAGAGAAACAGATGTTGAGGAAACCATGGATGTAGATACAAGACATGAAGACTATAGGTCTTTCATATTAGATTATGAATTTATAAAGACCTCAAAGTTTAAGACATTTTTATATGAGCAAAAAGGGAAAGAGATAAGGGGACAGGTTGACAATGTCACTCCAGGGAATGAGGATCAACTGTTAAAAAGCTTAAAGGATGAAGTGGACAAAGAGATGATTGACATGACCCCTGAAAAGGGGAGGGAGTTGCTTGAAAAGGCAGGTGTTATGATTTTTCTAGGTTTGGATATGAATTTTGCATTAGTTTTTGATAGTTTCTTAAAAGATAACAATGCTACCCACAAGCTCAGTATAGAGAAGGTGACGGAGGTATACACAGGATCAAGATACAATCCTGATGATGAAACATTGATTATGTGGGCCTTGTATCCTCCTCACAAGAAATCAATTGTTATTGATACTGAAAAGGCATTTGGACATGTCATGACCCTGAAGGCTGGGGAGGTTGATCCTGTAGCGACTGCTGATATTGGGATAAATATAGCCAAGTTGAATAAAGCCCAAATCCAAGCATTGATAAGGGAAAGGGAGATGTACAAAACCAATAATGGGAGGATGTTGAGAGAGAATGAATGCTTGAAAGACTTGGTAGGTGGTGTAACAGAACCAACAAGGATGCTCACTCAAGGTGAGAGTTCACAGAAAAAAGACCATTAGGAAGGGTCAACTGCATACTCTCAAGGGAGAATGGATGCATTTGCTGCAATAATAAAAAGAAGGAAGGTTGTTTTAACCACTTGGTTAAATAAACTCTGGGGAAAACATTCACAGTACGTAGATGCAATAAAGGAACACAGGAGAGTGGATAGCAGAATTCGGGAAAGAATTGAGGAATTGGAGGAGGACACTACTAGTAATGAAGAGATTGAAAATATGCCAATTGTATTATGGATAGGCACAGGGATTTCTATGTGGAGTTACAAGGGGATATGCAGGAATTGACAGAGGTTGCCGAAGATAGATTCACCAAGTTATGTGATGATGAAGGGAAAATGAAGGAAGCGACTACATGGAAAAGTGAGTGTGAAACAATACTCCAAGGGATGTTGGAGACAACCACTGCGAAAGATGTGATATTGGATGCAGCATGTGAGCAAAATGAGCAAATGATAATGATGGAGATTGTGATCCACGATGCGTTGGGAGATGTCAACACTCGTGAGCACCAGGATTATATGGAGCATATGTCTGCAGTCCATTTGTCGCTCAAGAGAAATTAGTTAATAGTGGATTTGTTAAACCTTTTATGCTTTAAACCTTTTTGAAAAGGCACGTCCTTTTGCAAACTGATGTATAAGTATCCATTGTTGGATAAATTTAAGGGGTAGAAGATAGAATTAGAATAGGATAGACTACTGTAAGCATTAAATTTTCAGAAATGATGACATTCAAGGAGACTATGTTGCATGTATGAACTTTGAAGGAGATAATCAAAGACTGTTGATTTAGTGGCTTCATTCTGGTATCAATTGTTTGTTGGATTCTTGCGATTATTTGATTGTCTCCAATCTGATGTTTCTTGGTTGTTTAAATTGAAGTATCAAGTATATATTCTATTTATTAGTACACATTTGTTGTTTTTGTGTGATTTGGTTTATTGGATTCTTTAAAGAAGAATTTAAATTCCTTTCAATAAATTACAGTAATCTGGGAATGCCATTTGGATCATTAAGAAGAATCAAATTATTAGATTTGATATTTTTCCTCAACTAGGGTTTATCATTTACACTCTTGCATGTTTATAGTTATATGCCAAACAATTAGAGAACATGCTAGATAGAAACCATTCATTAAAGGCTTTCATTTGACTCCGTTTAACCCAATAAGGCACTGGTCTCCCTTATTTACATTACATTAGTTTTATTCATTTCATTTAACATCTCTTAATTGAACATATTAATTCATACCTTGATATTGCATATACAATTTATACCAAAGTAGGATCATATCTTTCCACTGTTAAATTGCCATTTGTGGATAGTTAGATCAAGTAAGAAACATAAATTGAACATATTAATTTAGTATAAGAGTCTACCAATCATAAGGAAAACATAATATGAAGATGAATTTTCTCAAATCTTGTGGTTGTAGATGCCCTTTTGAAATCTATGCAAAATGTGGGAGGATAGACAAAGCTCATGAACTATTTGACTCAATGCCTAGAATAATTGTAATCTCATGGAATACACTCTAATTAGAAAAGTCTCATCACTGCCCTCATAACAATCTATCAATTTTTTTTAGTGTCTATTGTGTTATACCCAATTTGGGACATGGGGTATAACAAAATAGACACTAAAATAAATTGAGAGATTACAATTTTTTGAGACATTTTGTCAAATAGTTCACAAGCTTTTTCTATCCTTCCACATTCTATATAAATTTTAAAAGGGCATCTACAACCACAACATTTGAAAAAATCATCTTCATATTATGCTTTGATGGATGTCTATACCTTGTTCCAAATCTCCCATATTAAGGAAACCAATAAGGATTTTGGTGAAGGTTGTGTTGGTGTTTAAAATACAATCCATGTAGAGGTTGCAAATATCTAAGAGGTAGCCAACCTCTATCAAGGACAACTACAACCACTAATGGCCAACTAATGAGAGTCAGTAAAGGATTGACTTCTCCTACACTTTTGGCTCTGTAGGACCAAGGTGGGTAAACCTAAACATGTTCACATGAATGTCTCATGATTGGTAAGAACACTTCCTATGTATAGATTATAATTCCTACACACTCAAAGGGATAGTGATCATCTCAAGGTTTTGGTAGACCAAAGAATGACTACCAGTACCAAAGAGCAATGAAACTGACCCACTTATTTGTTACAATACCTCCCTAAGGAGGACAAGGTTGTATTCAAGTGTTTTGTGTTCAGTATTTGGATATCCTTGCTTAGAACCTACAGTCTTGAACTAATAAAATGACACAAACATTATCCAATGCTTCATGCATCCATAGGGCAATGGAGTCATATAGAACAAAATCATGATACGATGAACCCATCTCATATAGCATTACTATCATTAGATATTTTAGCATATTAAGATAGTACTTCTTCAAGCATCCTGAGTATATACAACCATGAACATGTAACTTATTTTTCAAGCATTTGATTAACTCTTTGAGTTAAAGCAAGAAAATGAATCACATTTTCAATTAACTATTGAAAATGAACAGATGAATCTTTGATAAAGCTATTCATAATCCATGGCACACACCCAAGAGAGTAAACCATCTTAATTTTATAGATTTCTTTTGATATAAGTAATTAAAAAAGCATATCACACTAATCTGTATATAAACCTAACCCTAGGATGACTTCCTTAAACAAAATGTTCATAACACTTTAACAATAAAGAGGACTATATAACTTCCAAGCGTCGGATTGCAAAATTTTTCTGACCCTTCACAATGAGCCATGAAATCTCCTTTATAGAATAGAAGAGCAACAAGCATTAGGCTACATTGTGACACCAAATTGAATTTCAGCACCAAAATGAAATTCAAATTTACATTCCTTGTCATAATGATACCGTGCATGAACAAAGGAATCAAAACGGTTATGAAATAACTAGTCAAAAAACAAAATTTCATGCAAAGCACGCGCACGTCCATATCCACATCCACATCCACTTGATAGAACAACAAGAGAAGAGAAGACACGTCCAACGGACCCATTGCCAGTACAAGCAACACGGTCCCGGTACAAGCAACCGCTCCGAGTTCGAGCCTGCGATAGCGATGGCACCACCTCCTCTTTACCAACCTTGCAAGCACATTCCCAAACTACTGGACCTGGTGCTAATGTAGACACTAGCTCAATTGCTAGAACCTCCTCGTCCACTCCCATAAGATCGGCCAGGGAAGCCAAATAGTACCGATAATCATAATCAGTCTCAGATTCATTAGAATCTGAGATGATTATTGGGGATGAACAATGTACTAGCCTCTTCCCAGTGTTCCTAATAATAGCCTTGGGAGACATGGGAGAATCAGATTTCTTCATGATTGGTGAAGCCAGCCTTGCACTCCTTCGCTTAAATGATTTACTCATGATAGAAATAGAGCACAGCCACAAACAGAAGAAAAACCTTACTGCACTTAGACACAAGAGAATGCAATGCTGATTACATACAATTTAGTTAGCATTTATAGAGCAAGCCAGTATGCAGGGTACAATTACTTGAAGGTGATTCAAGCACTTGCACAGTTAATGATCTGGATAACTATGAATACCCTCAGTAGGATGGCACTATTCGCACGCAAGAGGAAATCAGGTGGAGATCCTTGGGAGAAAAGAAACCTGTATCATTAATGACATGAGCAATAGCCAAGTAATACTTGCCACACGGGCAACTCACACACTTCTTCCCTATAAATGAACCGCCGATTCAGGAGGCACTTTAACAAACGGAGGGTGGAGATCAAGTCAATGGATGTTGACAATCCACGTCGGTAGAAGAATAGACACAGACCGCACAATGGGTCTCATATAATCCCACTGGCACGAAAAGAAAATCCACATGCCACTCCCTCGTGAACCTCGCAACACTCTCCCGGATATTTACTATGCCCGTGCGAGGTGTGCGAGAGATCATGATTACCCCGTTATTGATGGCTATTATCGGTGAAAAGACAACCCCCTGTCATATCGAACACCTCGGGAAGAAAACCCATTCATCCATTCACGCCACGTGGCCATATCTCGTGAACCTCGCACTACTTTGATGATGCCAGCAGAAAAACCTATGAGGTCTGCGAGAAGCAATCAAGATCAAATTATGTGATCGGACGGCTCATCTGCCCTCAGATTGAACATTTAAGTGGGGATGGCTATTACCAGTGAAAAGACGGCCCCCTGTCATATCGAACACCTCAGGAAGAAAACCCATTCATCCATTCATGCCATGTGGCCATATCTCTAGAACCTCGCACTACTTTCATGACGCCAGCAGACAAACCTGCGAGGTCTGCGAGAAGCGGTCAAGATCGAATTTTGTGATCGGACGGCTCATCTGCCCTCAGATGGAACATTTAAGTGGGGATGGCTATTATCGGTGAAAATACAGCCCCCTGTCATATCGAACACCTCGGGAAGAAAACCCATTCATCCATTCACACCATGTGGCCATATCTCGTGAACCTCGCACTACTTTGATGATGCTAGCAGAAAAACCTGCGAGGTCTGCGAGAAGCGGTCAAGATCGAATTTTGTGATCGGACGGCTCATCAACCCTCATATGGAACATTTAAGTGGGGCTTGCATTGAAATTTCTAGTGGTGTAATACCTAGGCCATTACGCCAAAAAGACCGACAAATCAGGTGAAATAGGGCCGGTTAAGAATGACCCAAGAGGGATGAAACCTCACTTAAGTGACCGGTCCACCATGGCAACAGGTCACCATTAAAACATAACAAGAGGGTTTTGACCGATTCATACCGAAGGTTACCCTGAGTAATTTAGAAACCCTCTAACCCCAGCTTCAATTTATTGAAGTTCCATCAGGTTGTGGAATTTTTCTTTGCATCTACCAATTGCATTTGTTTGAAAGTTTCTAAAACCTTTTCAACAAATCCATTATGTGTATATTCTAAATTCATTATAGTCCTTATAGTCCTAGTCCACATCACTTTGTTTTTTTAAGAAACTAATACCATATATTTCTTATTTATGTTCTAAATTGGATACATGTTTATAAGTTTGATATTACAATTAATAATATTAATTTTGGCAAGACATTAAAAGATTTTGTTGATTTTAAAAATATATGCATCCCAATATAAAAATGCCAACAATGGAAGCAATGATTGTAACACATAATTTTTGATGTAGTATCCAATTCAAAGGATGATGTTACAATTTAGGGTTATGATTGGGTATTTAATTAGGGTTAGGATTTAGTGTTTGGGTTAGTGTTAGGTTTAGAGTTAGGGTTAGGGTTAGGAAAATAATGTTAGGATTAGGGTTAGATTAGGGTTTATGTTTTATGGTTGGGGTTAGATTTAGAGTTTTGGTTATGGTTGGGATTAGATATGAAATTAGGGTTAGGGTTTAGGATTACAATTAGGGATTATAGTATTAGGGTTATATTTAGAATTAAGTTTTAGGGTTATTTTTATGATTAAGGGTTGTTTTTATATTTGGCTTAGAGTTGGGGTTAGGATTAGGGTTAGGGATAGGGCTACGGTTAAGTTTAGGGATAGGTTTAGGGTTATTAGAGTGAATGCAACTAATTAATAAAATAAATAATATTTAGGGTTAGGTAATTAGGGTTAGGGTTGGGGTTAGAGTTTTGGTTGTGGTTAGGGTTATAAAGATAGGATAAAGGTGAGGGTTAGGGTCAAGGTTAAGGTTTCGAGAGAAAGGGTTAGGTTATTATTTGGATTACCCTAAACTTTAACCATAACCATAAACCTAATCCCAAACCTAACCCTAAAGAAAACACATAACCTAACCCTAATTATAGTGTTTGAGGCTAGGCTCAAACACTATATAACCTAACCCTATATAACCTAACACATAACCTAGCACTAGAAAAAATTCTTCTCCCAACCAATCTCCTCTACTTCTATTCATGCCTACTAGAGTTGCAACATTCAACATTGGTGCTTCAACCATTCATTCAAAGCTAAGAATTTGAAAGCAGCGTTCATTTGTAATATAATTAATCATTTAAAAATATTATAATTATTATTAATCTAATACAATATTAATATTATTAATAATATACCAATAATATTAATAATCTAATATAATTACTATTAATCTATATATAGATTATATATAATCTTAATATATCAAATATATCATTCTAATTCATATAATGTAATATAATATTGTTATATAATATATTAATATTATAACATTACTATTAATCAAAGTGCTTTAATATTTATGTCGAGTTTTAGTACATTATATGACAAGTTACTAAAGCGGCTCCGAGATGCACGTGCTCAAAATCAATGGTGATGTTATAATCTTGATGAAAAGTTGCTTGACGGTTATGTTCAATGCTGGTGACTTCTCAAACATAAGAA
>VCHN02004048.1:0-12727 GCA_007115665.2 Sequoiadendron giganteum
ATTTTCCTTGGGGGTTCCTTTACCTTTGTCTAAGTGCGCATATGTTGCTTCTTTATGAACATCGGCACTATGTCTTTGTTTTGAAGGCAATGTTTGGAGTTGTACTTAGGACTTCCATAAAATTTGTAGCCACTATTCTTCTAAGCATGGCAACATTTTGAGGCTGCATGGATCTACCACAATGTTCACCTTTCCTCCTTGTTCTAACCCGATCAAACCATTTTTGCAGCTCCTTTATTAGAGTCTTATATATCAAAAGATGTTTTAGAAGGATAAATTGTTTGACGTTGTACAAGCTATTCTAGGCTCTATCGAGGAAGGGTGCCTAATAGAAATGGAATGAAAAGCATGTCCAATTTGTTGGTACTAACAAAAAATCTCACTAATTGAACATACTGCACAATAATTGTTGTTTTATTTTATAATGCCATGCATCATGTTTCTAGGGATGATTATTGCTCTTTGTGGGTTGCTATATGTTGTCTTTTGCCAACAATTTGCTGATGTATTTTTCTGATGTTATAACAGCAATTATGTTGTTTTTCTGATGTATTTTTTGTTGTGTATTAGTTTTCGTTAATTAAATTTCTTCTTTCAAAAAAACTTGGGATTCTTGTATGTAGATATCCAAAGACCAGTGGGATCGCTAGATAATTTAAATACTCCTTGAGATTATTTAACTAACAAACAACTTCTAAATTTACTCAACAGCAGCTCTAGATAAACTTTGGAAGCCCCACGATGTGGTATGTTTAGTTTCATTAATCATTTTGCACATATTTTGGGGTTTGGTTCAAACGGTATTATACTTTTTCAGTGTACTGAATAGAACAAAGAATAGCAACTCACACAAATAATCGCTGGTACAAACAGACCCAGGTAACTATTTGTTGTGTTTCATTTCAATATTACAGTTCTTTTGTTATTTGCTAAATGATTCCAATAATATTTATTATGGAATCATTTGTTGTGTTTCATTTCAATATTACAATTCTTTTGTTATTTGCTAAATGATGAGTACTTTTTCAATGTCCTCAATAGAACAAAGAATAGCAACTCACAAATATAATCACTGGTACAAAGAGACCCAGGTAACTCACTTGCTATGATTTCAGTGACAGGATTTCTTATATATATGGTGGAATTTCCTTTTGACTAAAATTGGTTGCAAATTCTATATTTTGTTCAAGCCCTTGTATGGATAGTGACGAAGTGCATTGTATTGTGAATACATTAGCAAGTACACACTAAAACAAGAAATATTCTAGGCATGTATATGGACATTACCATGACAAAGTAGTGATTTAAGTTTAAATACTTTGACGAGTTTTTAATTGTTTAATAAGTAGTGAAACTTTATTGATGCGTTTACAAAACAAGCAGATGCCATTCATCAATCAACTTAAGAATTACATAGGAGAGGAGTGAATTGTGCTTTTTGTGGACTAGCATATAAAGACACAAGGTTTGATTAAAACAATTCTCATTAGTTAGTCTATTGTATATAGGTGGATTAAAGAAGACATCTTTTTATAATTTTTTTTGGAAGTCAGATGACTAATGTTGTCAAACAAATCTCACTTTCTATGATAATCCACCTTATAGACCAACTAAATGCTTTCAAAAGTATATGACACGACTCTATTCATTTCACTTATAAGTTTCCAATGCAAAATTAATATAGATTCTCCTACATAGAAAAATGTGAATTTTCTTTCAAAGTCCAATGTTTTGAGACGGATCAATTTGGGGATAGAATGTACTGTACATTTGACCTCTTTATTAAAGAATGGAGTATTGAAATGTTGATTTCCTTCGTTAATGCTATGACCATACACCACCACTTGGTTTTAACTGTTATTCATGTCATTTTCCTCTGTATTGTATACCATATTTTTCAGTTCATTATTCTACAACAATGCTAGCCTTCATTAGTAATGGGTATTGTAGGGATTTTAATGTCAATGATATTGCACCACCAAAATACAGTAATACCATTGTTGTTAGTTGTCAAAACAATAATAACTTTATTTAAAAGAAAATTTATAAGTCATTTAGAGAGAAGGAGAAGCATTATTACCAACTTCATGAAATGTCCAATCAAGATTGAAATAATATCAAGACTGATATTGGAAGTGATTAGAATTGTTATAAATGGGAATCAAACAATGCTTTTAGAGATTTTGTGAATGCAGACTACAATGTTTTTATTTAATATTACAGTTCTTTTGTTATTGGTTATGTGGTTTTATTTGTGGCTGTTTCGATATATAAGCTATTTTTTGGGTAGTTTTCCTGACAACTTTATTTAATATTTAATGTATACCACCTGCAGCTAAAGATGTCAATGCAATGGTTGTCGTAGCTTCTTTCACATGGTGAACATCTTCATATGTTACACTTCATACATTCTTCTTTACAGAGCTTATCTTTTATATAGTTAATATTCCCTCAGTTTTCTGCCACTAAACTTGTGCTTGTACTTTTAAGAACAAATGTCAAAATGCAATGAATTGGCATGACAAAAATCAAATATTATTTACTATTTAATATAAGTTGTAAATGCATGGTTTGCACACCTATTTTCAAAGTACATAGCTATCTTTTATATAGTTAATATTTCCTCAGTTTTCTGCCACTGAACTTGTGCTTGTACTTTTAAGAACAAATGTCAAAATGCAATGAATTGGCATGACACAAATCAAATATTATTTACTATTTAATGTAAGTTGTAAATGCAATGGTTTGCACACCTATTTTCTAAGACTGAACAGTACATATTGGATCAGCTTCATATGTTAATACATTCTTCTTTACAAAGCTTCATCTATTTTCCTCACATCTCTTAGCAGTTTTTAGTTTGACTCATATATGCAGTGGGTTTATAACTATACAAATTATCCCAACTTACTTACAATTCATTCAATAATATGCATTTGCTACTGCAATTAGTAAACTTCATTTCAATATTTTGTCTTTGGCATACCCATTGCACCCCAAGGTGCGATTGCTAATAATTATCAATTACTAATAAATCTAATTCCCCCCACTTGCAAGGGAATATTTCTCTTTTGCACATTCCTTTAAAAGGAATATTCCCATGGAATATTCTTTCCCCTTTTACACAATTAAACTTTGTTTTAATTTGTTAAATATCTATTTTCCTCACCCATGAGGATATTCTAAGGAATATTCCTTTTATAAAAAACTTACTTAACTTCATGTGCAAGTTAACTTGTGACCTCTTGTGCAAGTTAAAAGTGTGTTTGTTTGAAGGAATTGTAGACATGGAAAATGAACAAGTTCGGTTTGACACACTTGATCCTGATTCTTCACAACATTTTCTCCTAAATCATACTCTCAGCTTTTCATCATATTCTGTCTCTTAATTTAATAAATCATTGATTAAGTATTTCTCCTCCAGTGATTAAATTAATAAGTTTAATTTAATTAGCCTTATATTTTTTTTGATTAAATAAATCATTTTATTTAATTAAATTCTCTAAAGTCCTCGTATTAAATTAAATAATTTAAACCTTATTTGATTTAATCTTAACATTTTCCCACTTAGTTAAATAAATCAAAACCAGTTATTTAATTAAACCAATTCCTCTCAATTCTGATTTAAATTAATTCATCAATTTAAGTCTAAATCGTCACATCTCCTAAAATATTCATTAGATTAATTAAAATTTGGTTAATTTAATCTTAGTCTATGTCACATTCTCTAGAGAATGCAACTTGCAGAATAAAGCAATTACTTTGATTTATTAATTCATCTATTTTCCCTCACATGGCATCAAAACGGAATATTCCCTCAATTTGAATTCAAAAAAGTTCAAGTGGATTGTACATCCAACAAGGCATTTACTCCTCTTACATGTCCATGTGCATTGAGCCAAGTGGCATTTATTTCATTCATTTTTCCCTCTCACATGTCATTTCTCAAATTTGAAATTCCACCTGATTGCATTTATTGGTACTTTGGCCAATATGTGCACAACCATCAGCCATTCACATCTTGACAAGTGAAACTTGGCCATTGGATGTTGAATGATCCCACATTGCTCTATTTCATTCTCTTTTCCAGTTTAGAAATCTATAAATTGGAGGCTTCTCTCCTCATTCAAACACACAACTTTGAGTAAACTTACTATGCTCAAATTCACCTTCATTTCACAGATTTCATGCAAGGTTATTCTCTTCATTTGAGAATTAATCTTGCCCATAACATCATTCAGCTTATTCAAGGATTGGGAAAGGATTGCATCCTACATGATAGAGTGGCACCAATCCATTATGAGATAAGGGTTAATCATGTTTGCATATGCTTTTGTTTAGCTTGCATTGTTTTCATCAGTTGCATTGTTTAATATGGTTAAATATTTCATAGGGATGTCTAAGTTTTTTGAAATAAACTAACTTTCGTGCTAACAACATGAAACTGTTTAAGTCGATCTTCTTGCAGATTTCAGCATCCACATTGTGGTGCTAGAAGGAGGGATTTTTGCTTCTGAATTCGTTTTTACAATCTCACTTGTATCTCTGTTGCAGGAAAATACGTTTGCATGGATGTGTTAATTATTCTTTTAACAGTAGCGCCTGTTGTTGTTTATGGTTAAATTTATTTTTTTAAAGAATACGAGTCTTGTTTTTCTCCTTAACAAATGCTTACTATTTATGCATATTGAAAGCAATTAAATTTCAAGTAATTAAATCATAAATCGAACAAGCTTTGTTGCAGATTTATCCTTCTCCCATGGTGCTCCTTGCATTTTTCCCACACAGCCAGGCTAAACATCTCTTGAACATCTCCCACGCTACCATGCCTCCCAATCTGTTCACCCGTGGTATAGCGGTGTCGGGCGTCTTCCTCAAATTTCTCCACCATCTCTTACCACCCTACCATGTTGTCACCTTCACTGCTTGTAGTACTATGGTGTCCACCTCTATACCATGGCTTATCCCCTCACTAACTGTGATATTGTAGTTTCCACACGCTGTCTCCACCACTCCTTACCGTTTAACCACAGCCTTCTTCTATACCCTCTGTGGTATTGCGGTTAACCACCATGGTCTCCACCGTTGTCTCGCGGTCTACTAGCTAAACCTCTCTGGTAGCATGGTAATTGTTCACTGTCCTCACCATGTCACCGTGGTCTACCGGCTAACCCTCCATAGTCTCGCGGTTCATATCTTTTCCTATCCCCCACGTTACCGTGGCTTAAATTTTCTTTACCCATGGTTGAGCAGTAACCGTTGCCTCCCCATCACCACAGTCACCATGGTCTCTGTCTGGACTATGCGTGGTATCGTGGTATTGACATTCATTGTTATCTTCGTCACTTCTCTCCATCCACTACAGTCACCACAGTCGGTTTTAACTGCCTCACTGTCTGTCCTCAACCCTCACCGCATCCTCGCGGTCTACTGCCTAACCACCAACGGTAGTGCGGTAACCATTTCATTACCGCCGCGTCACCGCGGTCTTCTTTCTTCCCATCTGCGGTACTATAGTAAACCTGCTAATTTTTTCCCTCACTGTTATTTAGCCGCCACCGTGTCACCGCAGTCTTCTGCCCTGTTGGCTGACTATGCAAACCGGCACTGCATCACCATGCCATCTACCTTAATTGCCCATGGTATGGCGGTAGAGGCTATAAAATCATGAGTTAGATAGTGGTAAAGGATATTTTTTGCATTATAAAGGGGTGGTAAAAAAAATATTTAGAAATCGCATTTTCTAATAACCTATGTTTAAGGCATGAGAGATTTTGTGAAATATTTTATTCATATTGACATTGTAGTTTCTCTTATAGGTTGATATTGGAATCAAATCAAGGCAAAACAAGATTGAGAAAATTCACAAAAGCATTTTTTAATGCTTGTTGATCTAGATTTTTCATTTAGTTTCAAACCATCTCACATCTATTTTTGGGGCTTAAAATTAACCATTTTGACTTGATCCTTTGGTTATTATTGAACCTTAGACATTCACCAAATTTCAATATGGGTTTCAAAAATTGAACAAGGCAACCTTCACATCTCACTTTGGTGCTTAAAAAGAACTCATCGCTGCTTTTATGGTCCAAAATGAACAAGTGTTTTTGATGTTTTATAATCCTTTTCACAAAGTAATATCACTTTAAAGGCATATGTGCTTCTCTTGCACCTCATGGAGATCTTGAGAATCAAAATTCTTTTTTCTGATATTAAGTTTTCAAAATTATTACATCCACACTTCATTTTGGGTTTAAAATTGAACAAAATATTGTGCAATTGTGAGTAAAATTATTGTGAGTGTTCTCCCTTTGTTTCTAAATGAAGGTTGATTGAACTACGAATATGTTTACTTGCTTCTTTTTATCTTAGCGGTCCTGGCTTGTGGGAAAAATTACTCACCCAAGGGAATGACCCAACCAGCAACACACTAAAGCAAAGTGTATTTCTAGCCAGGATATAAAAGTGGGTACTGGAACAAAAGACAGTATAACGCGGTTGGATCCAACAAGAAGGGAAGCAATGGTCTCTCGCCACATGGGTCAGCCTCCACAAATGGAATGTCCAAATTAAAACCCTTGTTTAGAAGGCCAAATCCTTATCTATTTTTTTGGTGCAAAAGGTCATGTCCTTTGAAGCCGCCCCACGTTATACATGCGGTTTTGTTGTAGAGATGAAAAGTATACCATGGGAGATTCATGGGTACTGATGCTTGGCTGACCCAAGAAGTGTCTGTCGTGGAGGGGAGCCAGTGTGGTCAAGCATCTAGTCATCCACACAAAATATGTGCAGCTGGATTCATCCAAGTGGGAACCCAACAAAATATTGTCTCATTATCCTAGGGTTGTACATGTGCTTGGAAATGGAAAATACATTGCTTGGTTCTCAAAACAATTGAAAAACAAACATTCACAAAGAGCTCCAAATTTCAAACCCCTTGGAGGAAACAAATATCCTTGACGAATTCAAGTACTCTTGCTTTCCCTAGGGATCATATCCTTAGAGGTTTCTAAGTGCTTGGATTTTATCATCATTTGTTTTCACTAAGGTCAACCTAGGAAACTTTTTCCCTAATTTCCTTGATTTCCACATAGTGGACCTTGTGGGATGAAAAAGAAAGTGGGACATTAGACATGCAATTTGAAACATAATCAAGCAAGTGCTTTTGGTAAAAAGAATTCACTAAGGCAAGATAAAAGACAAATTGGACCTCATATGTGTTGTCTCAATGATTTCCCGAAAGGTCAAAATCCCAAAACCAAAGTTCAAAAGGATAAGTCTAAAAGCCCGCGAACAACATCTTGAAATGCTCCTTGAAGTTAGAGAAAGACTAGTGTACAACTTCTATAAAAAGGCTTCAAGAAACAACTCAACTTTGTATGCATTCTACTATCAACATAATCATGAGCTTTTTGAAAGGTTTGCTTTCCTCACATAGGAAGTGTAGCATGTTCTTCAACACTGAGGTTTTGTAAAAAAGAGTTGTGTCTAGGATCAAAATCTTCACCCTCATCCATCTCTCCATCAACCAAATCTCATCCCATCAACAAAATTTTGAGAACTTTAGAAAAATCATTCATGCTAAACTTAAAGGCTAAATCAACACCATTCTATCTTGGCTTAATACACCTAGCCAAATATTCAAATCTCTTGAACAAATGTACCTCTCAGATAATGCAACTTCTTGAGGTTTACTAGTTTATGATCACCTTGGTTGGCTTGACACACTTAGCCAATCCATTCTCTTGTGTGAGTTTTCCCTAGGATAACACAACTTCCTAAGGTTTACAAGCTTCACCACAATCTTGTTTGACTTAATACACCTAGTCAAACAGTCACAATCAATCCAAGCCCTAAAGTTTAGCATAACCCCTAAAAGGTTCTTCAAAAGTTTCATTCTTTCAATTCATCCATTTATCTCATCATCATCACCACCTCCTTTTGATCCTTTGCTTTTCCTAGTTCTTCTCTTTTGGGCCTAAAAATCAAGATCAAACGATCCCTATTTTTATGGTCCAAACAAGATCACAATACAAGAGGAACATGGAAAACATCAATGAAATATCAACTTCCAATGAGGGTCAAGTAACCACCAAAACAAACCTTGCGGGATCAAGCAATCCCCCAAGTAGTTCTCCTCTACCATCAAAAAATCCTCAAGAGGAAAACTATGAAGAGGACATCACAAATGAGGACATGGGGATGACATAATCAGAAATGCTAGAAATGTCCAAAATCCGAAGAATCATAAAATTGTCTATGCCATGTTTAAATACTTACGTACGTTAACGGAAGGAGGGATCTCGATTCCTTCTGACCTTAACATAGGCACTAGTATGTACATGCATCTTACAAATGCATCCCCAATGTCAACTCTGAATATTAGTCAAAAAATTCCTCAAACCACATCGACAATCACACCAACCTCACCAATCATAAACAAGGGAAGTGCAATGTTTTGTGAGTTACAAAAGCATTGCCTTGTAAACAACAAAGAGGTAAGTATCAACACCACACCAAAAAACTCCATCCTGGTGAATCCATCACACCCTTACGTCCCACTCACCTTCCATAATCCCACTGATTCGTCCTCATTTCATGCTACACCGGCCTATCAGTCGAACATACAAACTTCTCTATTGTAGGGAGAATGTGGTTTATTTGGAACAACAGGAGTCGCTAACCCATTTTCCTTCCAGGGTAGCATATCATCTCTTCCTCCATTTCCATTCACATTCACATCACCCCTTGGATTGGGTTTTCCCCCTTCCCATCGATAGTTTCTCAAATCCAGGCAATCCGAGCATCACATCAAATCCTCTCTTTTTTCTTGCAACATCACAACAACAAGTGGCAACCATTCAAGCCACCACAATCAATACATCAGTCAGTCCTTAAATCTCTCAAAACATACCTTCTCAAAGACTGAGCATCTCAACCACACCTCCAACAACCCAAATCCCGACCATCAACACAACCGTTTCGCCTATCACCATGGTTGGCATAATTCTCAATTCACCACCAATCCCACCAAAAGCCAACGTGATGAATTTATTCACCACCCTAATCCAAACCATACAAAAATCCAATCATCAGAGGGTACTAATGCAAAACCAAGAAGCTACACAAGCCCAACAAGCCGCACAAGCTGCTCAAGCAGCCCAACAAGCATAGGCCCAAGCTGCTCAAGCCTAGCAACAAGCACAAGCGTAGGCCCAAGATACTCAAGCTCAACAATAGGCACAAGTGCAGGCCCAAGCTGCTGAAGCCCAGCAACAGGCACAAGCACAATACCAAGTGCAACTGCAAGTGATACATCAGCAAGCATACCAACAAGCCCTGCAAAACTTTCAGGCATAGCAACAAGCCAAACAAAAAGTGTTATTGGTGCAACACCAACTCGACCAACAACAATCTTTGTTGGTGCAATAGCAGCTCGACCAACAATAAGCTTTGTTGGTACAACAATAGCTTGACCAACATCAAGCTTTATGAGAATAGCAACAAATGGACCAAAAACAAGCATTGTTGGAACAATAGTAGCAAGATCAACAACAAGTGTTGTTGATGCAAATGTAGGCATACCAGCAAGCCTTGAATGCAAAACAAAGCTTGCAGCAAACTCCCACCAGTACCCCTCCCACCAATCAAACACCCCAAACACCTCAAAACACATTCATTCCACCTCCCGATCCAAGCAACGATGTCGCAACACAAATCAAAATTCTCTCACAGCAGGTGTTGGATCTCCAAGCAGGAAAAACAACCAAAACACCAAGCAACTTGTACCCTTATCCATTTGATAGAAGTCTCATGATGGTACCGTTCCCAAAGGGATTTGAGATCCCCAAATTCGACAAGTATAATGGAATAGGTAACCTTGAAAACCACATTAGGGAATTTCAGGTACATTGCATGGAGGTTGCATATGATGACACATATCTAATGCGACTCTTCCCTTGAAGGCTGACTGGTCCAGCCATGGAATGGTTTTCTCACCTACCACGGGCATTAAAACATTCAAGGAAATTGTGGAAGCATTCCTTAAAAATTATGCTTTCAACATGGGTGCAGATGTTAGTTTGGAAGAACTATCAATGCTCAAACAAAGAAAAGGAGAGCTATTCGCATCCTTCTTGCAAAGATGGCGATCCAAGGCCAATCAGAGCAAGTGGACCATGCCAAAAGAACAACAAGTTTGCACGATCATATCTAATCTAGATGAAAACTTGGAGTTCTACTTAAAAATGCAATGCATCACATCATATGATCAACTGATCCCAAAGGCATTCAACATCGAAAGGGCCCTTACTGTGCGAGGAGGCACCTCAACATTTACTCCACCACAAGATAACCACCTGTCCAACAATTATAATGATAAATCTTGAACATGGTCGAGGAACAAAAACATCACAAACGACAACATGGTCGATGCTAAAGTGGTCATAAGTGCTCCCAAACCAAACATCCACACTCATCACCAACCACAAAATCATAATCGCAATAATGTGCAAACTAATGTAGTAGTAGCACAACAACAACCACTTCCCACCAACCAAATCAATAACTTGGGTAATCAAGGAGGACCATCTCCCCGAGGCAAATACCCTCCCAAGCAGAAGTTCACGGCCCTTGGGGAATCCATCAAGTCCATAATGAAGAATTTGGTCAAGGAAAATCTAATCAAAGTCTCCAACTCCGAGCAATACGTGGAACCCATGACCAAACCGCCATGCTATAATGAAAACCTCCTTTGTGACTTTCACAAAGTCAAGGGGCATACCACCGCGAATTGCATGAGGCTAAAGAATATCATCCAAGACCTCATTAAAGACAAGATTATCAATGTCAAGCAACCAGCTGGTAATCAAGATCTAAAATTATACACAAATCCGATGCCAAACCACAATCAAGGAAATAATCAGGGGAACAACAAAGGCAAGGAAAAATATGCTAGTGCTAACCTAGTATATGAGGAAATAGTCACATGTGTCAATGAAATGGTCATGGTCATTAATGTCAAGGGTGCCAACACTGACTATGGAGTCACCACATGTGGTGGAAAGGTCACCATTGTAGGGGAACCATCTAAGACCCCCACTTCAAATACAAAATCCGTTCCCTATGACTATAATGTCATCAACCAGTTGAAAAGAACTCTCGCACAGATCTCCATCATGGAACTATTAAAAATTTTTGTTGCCCATAGGAAAATTCTTGATGAAGCGTTAGCAACATCCACTGTCTCTAACACCCTTGACACATATCAGTTTCAGGCTATGGTTGGTAATATCATTACCCTGAATCTCCTTACATTCTCTGACCAAGACTTCCCCCTGCATCCATCTCATAACAGTGCACTTCACCTTCAAGTGTTGGTCCACAAAAAGAAAGTTAAAAGAGTCTTGGTGGATGGAGGTGCAGGCCTTAATATTTGCTCTCTCAAACTTATAAATAATTTGGGATTCGTCGAGGATTCCATTAACAAGAACAAGAGCATCACAATAAGGGCATATGATGATCAAGAAAGAGTGTCTCAAGGCACTATTAAAATCCCCATCCAAGTGGGATCAACAACCATGGAGACTACCTGTCAGGTCCTTGATCTTGACTTAACATATAACATCCTCCTTGGTCATCCATGGATCCACAGAATGAAAGCAGTGGCCTCAACATATCATCAATGCATAAAATTCTTGTACCAAAACATGGAGGTCACTATACATGGGGATCCCGAACCATTCACCTACTACAAAAAATTGGAAGCCGAGTTTTATAAAATCCCCCAAGTGCCGAAAAATGATGAAGGCCCATCCACTTCATACATCGACCCCTCCACTTATGCGACAGAGACACCTGCCATCCTTGATATATCTGACATCAAAAACATGATCCAGGACAATGGATGTGGCGACTATAGAATGAAGAAGAGTGCATTTTTTTAGGAAATTTACCACAATCTCCTAGGTCACAGCAACTACCAACTCGAATACCCATCCAATAATTCCTGAGTGACCTCTTAGATTGCCATTGGGAGACCAAGTCGAAAGGGCAGGAGGGAGAGGCTTCGCGAGAATATACCATGATACAGAACCCAATACAATTTAATATTACCTGTGGATAAAGCCAATGAGGGGCTACAGTTAATGCTTCTAAGGGCTACAATGAAGGAAATTAAAAGCCTGGAAGGAACAAAGTGATGGATTTCTGAGCTCACTGGTCATGCAGAAAATGTAACCTGGCCTTGGATGTACCCTCTCTAGCAACTGACATGCAGAGGTACCAAGAGGCAATTAAGTCCTCCCTGTACCTGACCACCTTTATTCACCCTGGCGAAGATCCGCTGGATAATCCTTCACCTTTATCACCTATAGCAAGAGACGATGATGATACCATGAATGGTATGCCCATGATTTTGATGATTCTCTCATTAATGATTAGTGCCTCACCCAATCGACAAACCACCAACAAATCAACAATCAATTCTTCCAAGAATTCAACTCATCGATCCCACTAACGTAGGACCATCAATTCTATAATTCCGTTCTAAAATGATATATTTCTAATTACGGGACTATGGATATTCTGTAGAAGTCCATGGCTGCATATTATGGGGAGACAATTGAGTCCTTCAGTAGCAAAAGAAAAATATCAAGAATAAGCTCAAGGTTATTGAGTGAAAACCACACTGTGGCGCTCTCTAACCACAAAATAGTAAAAATAAAGG
>VCHN02000902.1:0-27979 GCA_007115665.2 Sequoiadendron giganteum
GTTTTCACCACTAGTCTTGGACAAATTATTTGTTGCACAAATGTTAGTAAAATTCCATAGTGACCGACAAACACGTTAGCTAATTAGTACGCACAACCAAAATCAAATTGTAGCCCAAACTGAAAAAATTAAAGGTTCAAGATTACCACAAATTTTCCTTTGCGTGAGATGAGTTCGCCCTTGTCTGTGGGGCAAGATCGCCAGTCTGATGGAAAAGGTGGTATCATTTTCT
This sequence comes from Sequoiadendron giganteum, assembly GCA_007115665.2. Classification (NCBI taxonomy): domain Eukaryota; kingdom Viridiplantae; phylum Streptophyta; class Pinopsida; order Cupressales; family Cupressaceae; genus Sequoiadendron; species Sequoiadendron giganteum. The sequence continues at coordinate 233 of VCHN02000902.1, forward strand.
CTTGTTAGATGGAAAGGTGTATTCTCTTTCACCTCTATGTTTGAGTTGAATTCACCTTTTGTTGAGCAAGTTTGCCCCTTCCTAGCCTTCTGAGCATATCTTCCTCTCTGATTTGCAGTCAAGATTAAAGGTTGCAATTCTACCTCTTTGATGGAAGGGTAGAAATGACTTCACTTGTCTTCAAAGAGCTTTTGCTTATGTGTCTAGCAAATTCACCCTTAGGGGGCGGATTCTCCCCTGGATGTAAAATCTGAACCTACAAAAATTCAAACAACGAGTAGAAGTAAAATAGACCCATGACATGGGTCCCACCCAGCGTGCCAGAAATGTGTGTGATGTGTTTTACCTACTCTAAGAGATGCAAAATAAACTAGATGCAACAAAGGAAAACACAAAAAAACACTCAAATTAGGCCTATTTAAATCTAAACAACATACAAGAAACAAAGAATGATTTTACCTTGTTTAGATGATGGTTTTGGTTGGCCCTTTAGATGTTTGTGATGTGTTCTCATTCTTTGGAAAAATTTCTCAAAATGATGCTCAAAATAATGCTAAGATGATGAGGATTCTAATGATGCAAGATGAAAGCTTTAATATGGATGCAACAATGGTGGATGCTAAGTAATGGCTTGAAAATTGCTAGGTGTGAGTGCTTGATTGCTAGATTGTGGATAGTGCAAATGATGAAATTTCCACCATTTTTAGGGGAAGTGCCTCTAAAGAAATGGAGGAACGAGATTAATCCATGATGGCAAAGATCAAGGGTGAGGGTGAGTTGTGAACTCACAAGCCCTCACATCTTGACATGTGGCGAGTGATGTGGAAAGAAGGGGATGATGTGGAGATGACATGGAGGTACTAGGTTGTACCTTGGGAAGGGAAAATATCTCCTCATAAAGGAGGTCATTGTCCACATGTGCTTTGAGAGGACATGTGAGGAATTAAAAATTCCCCATAAATCCTCATTGGGGATGGGAGAAGGAATTTAAAATTCCTTAAAATGCATTGGATGAATAAATGTGAATTAAAAATTCACATAGGGAAGCGGTTGCCTTCTCCAAATAGAGAAAGAATTTAATGTTTATTCACTAAGGACACATGCCATAAATGGAATGGAGATTAGGTTAGCATAATTAGGTGATTAAGGTTTTGCAAGTGGGAGGTTATGGAGGATGTGACCCTAATGATGATTAGGGGTGTGCACATCCTAATCACAAATTAATTAGATTAATATGGATTAAAGAGGATTATTGAGGATGTGACATGAGGAGAGAGAAGAAAATTAATTAAGAATTGATTTAATTCATAAAGGATAAAGTGACTAAATTAAATAAATTAGGGCATTTACTTAATTTAGAGATGAAAGGGGTAAGGTATTTAATTGATTTATTAAATACCTTAGGGGACACTAGGATAAAGTGAAATATTAATCAAATAATAAATTACTTAATTAACATGGATGAGGAATGCAGGATGGAGGAATGCAAGGGTGAATTTGACCATATGGGAGTGGTCAAATTTAGGTGTCCACACTAGGTAACCCAGTAACTTGTACTAGGGTGACCTCAAATGCATCCACTAATAGTACCTTCACCATTTCTTCATCATAATCAAGTGTAGTTGTGAACCTTCTTGTCATATAATTGTTAAATTATATTAATTTCAATAAATAATCAAGCCAACCAACCCTATTAAAAATGGGTAGAACCAATGCATCTTCCAAAATTTACTTATGATTTAATGGCTCTCACTTGATAATGCCACCTCCCATTATGACTTTCTTTTCTCTACTCAATGTATTCAATTCAATCTTGAAAATTCAGCTCAATTCACTCTACCACCTTTAAAACCCTTCTTCTTTATGTAATTTTACTACCATACCATAACTGCAACTTTTCTTCTCAGTACCAACTTAATTTGAGCTCACAAATAGGTTCTAGGTTTGACTCTAGTTTAGACTAAGCTCAAGTGCTCAGGGTTTGGAATTGGAAATTAGAAATGGCAGCAAAAATGAGATGTAATTTTAGGAGTGTTTTGCATATTGTGCATATCTATTGAATTTGATTTAGGTGGTGGATTTTGAAAAAACTGGGATGAGTTGTACCCTCCCCCAAACTTAATGGTTGAAGTGACCACACTTCAACTTGTGATTGGGAAGTGGTATGATTAATAGGTAATGAAATTAATGGTATGAACTTTTTTCATGCATGAATTAATATGAAAGACATAATGGAAGTTTACTAAAATCTATGTTGATTATGAAAAAATACCTTGTGTACCAACTTAAAGAGATAACTGATCACCATACATGTAAACTAAAAATCTTGTATCCATATTTTGTACTGATGTGATCAAAAATAACTGCAAGCAAATGAATTATGAGGTGGAAAATGAAAATTGATGGCATGGATTAGATGTTTATTAGCTGGCGATGTGATGACTTGAACAATAAAAATGAGAAGTGGCAGCAAGGAATAAAATATTCATGCTACGTGTACTTATTTTGAAATGATGGGTATTGCATGTGAGAGTTGTGATATGAATGTGCATGAATTGTAGTTAATGTGGCATGATTTTTTTTGAATTTTTTCTTTGCCAGATGGTACTACGGGTACTATTAACAATAGGACCCTTTCTAAATTTTAATAGCTATTTCTATAGGTTCCTACAATATTTGGACCCTTCTGAATGTGGTTGAAAAATAGGTCCCACTGGAGAAAGTATAAAAATCATTAGAACCGTGTTGGATTTTTTTGTGAGATAAAGTAAGAGATTAAACCTAAGTGATCTTAGGGATTGAGTTGTGTATCTCAATCACTAGGTCATTGGAAGTGGTTGGTATATCATGTGTTGCTGAAATATCACTTGGTGTGTCTGATTCTATATCTAGAACACTGCGAGCACCATATTGTTGAAATAGGGAGAAAATGAAATCATCCTTCTATAATGGCTTCTTATATATAACTTCAATTTGTGGCCTTTTATAAGAAGAGAAAATATGACCGCATCTATAGTATGCAACTTGACTACTCCATTAGGATAGACTTGACTAATTTCATAGGGCCCCAACCACTTGGATTGGAGTTTCAATTTGAAGTCTTTGTATCTTGAATCATACAACAATGCCTAGCCTCCTACATTAAACTCCTTTGTTTTAATGTATTCATCATGCCACTTCATCCTTTGTTGTTGTACTACCTCAATGTGATGGATTTCCTCCATTTTGATATCGTCTAAACCATAATTTAAGTTATGCAACCCCTTTTTTTGAGATTTTATTTGATCCATTTCCAATTCCAATGTTGTACTTAATGTTTTATATTCAAACTCAATTGGAAGGATTGTTGTTTTTCCATACACTAGCTCATAGGGTGTCAAACCAGTTGTTGTTTTCTAGGTTGTTCTATATGCCCATACTGCTTTTGGTAACTTTGCAACCCAATATTTTCTATGTAGTTTCACTATCTTGGTGAGAATAATTTTAATTTCTCTATTAGTGACTTCCATGACTTCCACTTTACCATTAGCCTAAGGGTGATAAGGTGTTGACTTCATGTGTCTAATTTAGTAATCTTCAACCAATTTGGTGATGAGGTTAGAAGTAAACTATGAACCTTGATCAGTGACTATTTCTCTAGGTACTCCATACCTAGTAAATATATCCTCATACAAGAATTTATCCATATTTCCATCTCTGGCAAACTATAAGGCCTTTACTTCTACCCACTTAGTCAAGTAATCAGTGCAAATAAGAATGCATTCCTTGTTACTGGAAGTAGGTGAGATTGGTCCAATATAGTGTAGATCCCATTTTTCAAAAGGATCTAATGTCAACTGAGGTTGTAATAGAATTTCATCACTCCTTGTTGATTTACCCATCCTTTGGTACCTATTTCATCTCCTTTTGTATTTAACAAAATCTTTGTGCAAAGTTGGCCAATAATAACTAGTTGCGAGGATCTTAAATGTTGTTCTTTTTGCTACAAAATGACCTTTGCATGGCTCATTATGGCAAGCCTTCATAATATCACATATTTCATCTTCCCTTATGAAACTTCTAATGATGTTGTTAGGGCCAATGTAAAACAAATAACCTGAAATACAAGAGTATGGAAAATATTTGGTTGCCAACTGTCTCTTTTCTCTAGGAGAAAATTATGGTGGAATCTGCCATGTTACTAAATAATCTGTAATATCAACATACCATGTAATATGTATATTTAGAGAAAATAAGTGTTCATCTTGGAATGAATCATCCACTACTCGTTTAGTTGATTATGTTGGTAATCTTGACAAAAAATCTGCCACTACATTACCTTTACCAAGTTTTTCCACTATGGTATTGTCAAATTCCTATAGAAGGAGTAGCCATCTGACCAATTTGCCTCCTACTATAGGTTTGTTCATAAGATATCTAATAGAAGTGTGATCTATGTAGACAAATATTGAATAAACAATAATTTAATGCCTAAATTTATTGATGGAATACACTACTACAAGCATCTCCTTTTCTATAACAATATAGTTTAGCTCTGCTCCTTGAAGATTCTTGTTGATGTAGTAAATTGCATACTTTTTTTACCCTCTTTCTAACCCAAAACTGCTCTAATGGAAAAATCTAAAGCATTTGTATGTATATGAAAGGGTAAAGTCCAATTATCCCCCTCAAAATAGGTGCTTGAGTCAAGGATTTATTTAGCTCTTGAAATGAGTATTAGAATTCTAATGTCCATTCAAATTCAATGTCTTTGCTCAACAAAACAAACAATGGTGCAATAATCATACTGAAATATTTTTTAATAAACCTCCTGTAGTAGCCTGCATGGCCAAGGAAAATTTTGATATCTCTTTACTTCTTTGGAATAGGTAATGCATAAATCATTTATATTTTTTGTGGATCAGCCTAAATCCTCGCATTGGATATAAAGTGCCCTAAAAAAATGGCCTATGCCATCATCATAAAGATATTTTCATTGCTAAGTGACATGTTGTATTATTTACATCTTTTTAATACATTTTCTAGGTTTTTGAAGGCTTCCTCATAAGTCTCCCCATATGTGGTGAAATCATCCATATATATCTCTATACATTTGTGAGCATAATCAGAAAGGATGTTGAGCACTACCCTTTGAAAGGTAGCTAGAGAAATGCATAAGCCAAAGGGTAGAACATAGTAGGAATAAGTACCCATAGGAAATGTGAATGTAGTTTTGTCTTGATCTTCTAGAGTAACTTTTATCTGATTATAACCACTGAAACTATCTAGGATTGAAAAATATTTTTTCCCAAATAGGGAATCAAGTACTTGATCTATGAAGGGCAATGGAAAGTGGTCTTTCCTATGGGATGTATTCAATTCTCTGCAATCTACACAAAATCTCCATTTTCCACCTTTCTTAGGAACAATTACCAAAGGTGAGACCCATTCACTATCAGATATAAGATAGATAAAACCTGTATCAAGGAGTTTTTGGAGTTCAACTTTGACTATGTCTCTCAAAATAGGGTTCACATGTCTCTGCGGCTATTGAATGGGTCTAGAACCATTATTGATATAAATATTTTGCATACATAAGTTAGGGTCTATGGCTTTCATATCATGGTAATCACATGCATATGCTACTGAGTGTGCCTTCAACACTATGTGTAGGGAATTTTTTTGTTCTTCAATTAAGGTATTGTTTATGTTCAACATTTTTCCTGGCATGAATTCCTTGGATGATTCTTGCACATATGAGAGGTCAAGGCTTGGAATGATTGGTGCACATTGTTGTGGCAGCAAGGAATGAAATATCTGAGATATTTCTTCTAAGGAATTGGTGGGTATAATACTTTGCAAGGGGTCTTGTAGGCATGCGAGACAATCATGTTTCTATGGGATCCTGCCACAATCATTTTGGATTATGTGAGAAATGAGATCATCTTCATCCTGATCATCTAATAAAAGGTTATTTTCTTAGTCATCAATTTCTACAGATAATAGTTATCTTCGTCATCCAAATTGGGCTAAATAGTTTTCTCAAGGTCAGCATAAGGTTGGGCTAAAGGATAGAGGACCAATTTCTTGGTCACTATCCCATTAGATATTATCATATTGCTAGACCTACAGCCTATGAATGCTTCATCTATAGCTAACCAAGGTCTACCTAGTATGAGTGGGTAGCTTGTGAGATTAACCTTTGGTTGTAATACTATGAAAACAATAGGATATTACCAAGAATCCAATGTAATAACTAAATATTCAATGATTCCATCAAGCTTGGTATTTGACCTATGGGCTAATTGTAAAATAGTTTGTGTAGGTCTAAGGTTTGCTAACTGAAGTATCTACATGGTTTCTTTAGTAATAACATTGATTGTTTCCCCCAAGTATATCAAAGTATTCTTGATGAGGGTTCCATTAATTTTGACGTCCACTACTAGACTTCCAAGGTTTGTATACTTAGGGACAATTATATTGCCTAACATGATATCTGCAAGGTTTCCCAAGACATGTACTATTTGAGGATCCTTCCTTTTCCTTCTTGGTTTCTTAAGACATAGGTCCCTCATAGTTTTAGTATAAAGAGGGATGTATTTGATAGCTTGGATTAGTGGAATATTGATGCTCACATCCTTTAATTGTCCTAGGAGGTCTGAATAAGATTTTGTGTGATGATTTTGAATAACTAAGCATTCAAGAAAAGATGGCTTTGGACTTGCGGTAGTTTGGTGTAATTGACTTGAATCAAGTTCCAAGGGTGGTTTTTTTGATGTTGCAACCGCAAGTTCCTCCTCCTTCATCTCAAGAATTTGAGGGAATGAAGGCCCAACAAGTTGTTTTCTTGATCTGAGGTGGACATCACTCACCTCTAACCTATATATGGGGTATTGTATAGCTTCATTAGTATAAGTTTGTTGAACATGATTAGTGTTAGGCTTAGGTGCAGGTTGGGTAGGTATTTGTGATGGCTTGGGTGGGTGGGATGTAGGATTTTATGGTGGCATGATGTCTTGTTGTTAGGGTTGAGGAGGAAGCATAGGCTACTGATAGTTCATGTTTTGATGTTGACATTGTTGACCTCTTTTCCATTGAGGCTACCACTAATTTTGTTATGTTAGCCATTTTGGATTGTAATTGGAACCTTGGAAAAAAAATTGACCAAGAATTGGGCTACTTTTGGTTCCAATTTTGTTGGGATAGTGGCCATTGTTGAGGGTTTTTCCACTTATTTTGTTTTGTTGGCTAGAGGTAAGAGTTTCAAGAATAAAAGTTCTAATTTCTAATAGGAAATGATGAATTAAAGCTAAGAGGATCTTGTGGAATACCTTGTATTTTTTTCCATGGCCTCCTTTGAGCTATATAAAAGATTTTTCCATCCTCTCCATTAAATGGTTGAAAATCAGGTTTTTAAACTTTATCTTGTTGGATACTAGGAACCATCTTGCATTTACAGTTTTCTTTCCATTTCCTACAACTTCGGTAGTATTCAATGAGCATTGCCTCAACTTCCTCCTACTTCTTCTTGATGTGAAATTTATCCAACTAAGTTTCTATGTGGCTTATAATTTCCTCCTTCATGTTGGACAACGAGTTGTTCAATTCTATCTTTAAAATCCTTGTAGATGATTTGCCAATAGTGGATGTTCTATCTTCTCTTGGTATTTTAGTGATGTCCTGAAATAATTCCTATCGACCTTACAAATGTCTTGAAATGGTATCTAAGAGATATCTCCTTGTCCAATGAGGTTAAGGGCATTCATATAGTCATCATTGACTCCCCTCAAAAATACTAACTTGAGGGACTCTTCTAACTACTTATTATGGGGATTTTTCTTCAAAGAAAATAGAAATCTCTCCACATAATCTTCTAGTGGCTCATAATCCTTTTGTGAGATTCTGAAAAATTTCATCCTTCCTCCTATTAGGTCTGCTACAATAGTCTTGTTACTTTTCCAAGAACAATGTCTTCATGGTGTCCCAATTGGGAACAACATCCATGCCTAATCCCATGAACCATCTTCGGGCATCATCTTTCAAAGTGGGAGGGAAGAGTTTGAGCCTATGAGCATTAGAATTATAGTCACAACTTATGCACAAGACATCAAATTCAAACAAAAATGTATTTGGGTCCTTAGTCATTAACCCATAAAATTTTGGTAAGGTTGAAGGAGGGATGTTCTTCAACACTATATCCCTTTCCTCATTAGTTATTGGGAACTCAAATGTTGCACATTCAGGATCATCATCCACTACATCACACATGGTGCGATATGTTCCCTATATAAGTGTAGTAGGTGTTGGTGATAGGAAAATTTCTTCTTCAATATTACCTTCGCTTTGAGTACTGGGCTCACCAATTTTTGATATGGCTTTTTGGTGTGAAGAGGGAAGGAATCTTCCCATAGAGTCTCTACCTCTGCATACATGAAATATGGATTTATATATTAGTGGTCCTACACAACGTTAGTGTATCTTCTCGCATTGAAAAAATATTAAGTCTAACAATCCTAATGTTGAAAAAAAAATGAAAACTATGAAATATTTCAAAAATAGGTCTATGAAGATATCACCATCCCTAGCAATGGTGCCAAAAATGTAGATTCCATACTAATTTATTTTGAACTTGGTAGAACATATACAATTCAAAGGTTTATCTAACTGATCAATCCACTCAACATTGCAAATACTACTGTGTGTAGTGTTTTTACCCCATCTAGAATGCAAGAAATAAACTCAAGAAAAAGGACAAAACCAAAGACAACACTCAAAGATTGGGCTAAAGATGAAACTATAAAAAGAACATGAAAATAACACTAATTTCACCTTGTATGAGCTTGATGTACTTGTTTTCCTTCATTGATGGCTTTATATGTGTGCTCTATATTGATTTTGGCATCATAATGACTTATTTTTGCTTGATTTGGATGCAAAGATGATGGATCTGGCTATGGATGCAAGATGGTAGTGTGTTAGAGTAGGAGGCTTGGATCATGTGGTTGGAATGGTTAGAATGGTTGAGTGGAAAAATTCCTAAGTGTTATTTATTTAGCTAAGGAAGATTGAAACGGATGGTGGAGATTGAATGGGGCAAAAGGATCAAGGGTTGAGATAAAAAGTTGACTAAAGGAATTAAAAATTCTTTTTATAATATGCATGGAAAGGATAAAAGGAATTTAATATTCCTTGGGAAAGAGAAAATGAATTTAATATTACTTGGGGGATGAGAGGAATTAAAAATTCCTCAAAAGGACCTTGGGAAGATAAAAAGGAATTAAAAATTCCTTGGGGATGGGGAGAGTTGACCAAGGGGTAGTTTAAGATAGATAATCAATGATTAAGTTCTATAAATAAGGGATTAAGAAAATGATTAGGTGGGTAATGAGGGTTAATGATTCACTTGCATATTATGGAGGATGTGACACCTCCCTAATCAAGGATTAGGAATGTGCACATCCTTAATCTAGGATTATGCAAATTGAATAGGATTAGAAAAAGGTTATGGATGATGTGGCATGAGGGGAACTAAGTAAATAGATTATTTATTTAATTCTTTAGAGGAAAAGGGATAAGAGATGGGAGTTAATAATTATGTAGAGGTGAAATCTTACCATTGCAGAACATGTTTTACAAATTGAATATTAGATTTGTGGGCCATAGAAAAACCCCATGTGGGTCATTTTTGTGCATTCCAACAGACCCTGCATTCTATTTGCAGCACTTTGCAGGTGACAAATGCATGGTTTCAGACAGGAAGAGACAAAGATAAAAATTTTGGAGCATCTTGTACTCAAATTTGTCATACATAATGATTTTTTAGCATCTTTTATTTGGTATAATGGGGAGCAGCAGTCGTCAGAAGCAAAAACGTAAGAGAAAGCTAACAAAAGAACAAATTAAAGGATATAGACAAAGAGATAGAGAAGGTCATAGGAAGAAAAGACAAGGTATGTTAAATATTGGTGAACCTGAGCCCTATGGTCTTTCAAGTGAAGAGGAAATTGAATATGTTCAAGATGAAAATGTAGAACATGATACTAAAATTGGGAATGAAAATGTTCAAATTGATATTGAAAATTTTCAGGGTGAAAATGTTGGAATTGAAGATGTTGAACATGATATTGAAATTGAGAATGAAAATATTGAAATTGATAATGAAAATTTGGGAATTGAAGATGTTGAACATGATATTGAAATTGGGAATGAAAATATTGAAATTGATAATGAAAATGTTGGAATTGAAGATGTTGAACATGATATTGAAATTGGGAATGAAATTGTTCAAATTGATATTGAAAATGTTCAAGGTGAAAATGTTGGAAATGAAGATGTTGAACATAATATTGAAGCAAGTGTAAATTATGTTTCACCAGATTACATGAGAAATGAAGAACCTTGTGTGGAAGAAAGACGTATTCCAAATTCAAGATCGTCAAGGACCCTTAAATGGTTAGTTGAAATTGATGATAACATTATAAACAATTTTGAAGGCAAGAGGTCAACACAAACTATTCGGTTGTGGGATAGAATAATTTTCAACCAATATTTTAGCGATAAGTCATTGACCGAGCAATGCCAAATTTTTGTAAAATTGCTAAAGATGCAAAAGATGAGACCTTTTCTAGCCAAATTGAAGATTCGTCTGAACAAGAGGACTGAAAAAATTTCTATTATTGTCAAAAATATTTTTAATGCTCTCAAGTCTATTGGAAAAAATAACAAGGAAAAAGATAAGAGAGTTGCTCAGAGAGTCATTACCATCACCCTAGTAATCCATCAATTGAAAAAGGCTCGCTTTATGAGACAAACTTGTATTGATTTTGACTTAAATCGTAAAACTTTGGATAGAGCACTTGCAAGAAGAGAAAGAATAGATGATCCTATTCAAAATGATACATGGGATTTTGCCAGAAGGCTTACACGTGTTGATAAGAAGCTAACCGATAATGTAAAGCAGGCAATTCAGAAATTTTGGCATGATAGCTCTAGAGTATCACCCAATGCAAAGGATGTTTTAAAGTTAAGAATTGGCAGTCAAGACCATACACCACATCCTATACATTTCTTGGAATCAAGCCAAAAAATTTTGTTCAAAAAATTTATTCAAACACATCCAAATATGAAAATCTCGCAAAGAAATTTTGAAGGTTTGAAGCCATTTTATTGTGTGCCTCTTAAGATTTGTAATACTTGTTGTTGCAAATACCATGTGGATTTTTCAATGTACCATGAACTATTATGCTATATCCGTTCTACTTTGCATACTAATGAAATGTTGCAGGAGTGTGGTGCAATGCATCTTCCAAAATCATCAAGGGACTTGCTAGATCTATTTTTATATTCTAGGGATAATGGTTCCTTTTTCTATAGAAATGATTGTTTAAATGTGAAGTGCTCACAATGTGGTGGCTTGTCAAAGTTTTTTCATGAGGCTTCCGAACATGAATTTGGAAAGAATCATGTTGAGAAAAAGAGATATGAGATAGTCAAATATACTCTGCAGAGTGGAGATGAAGATTCTAGATGCGAGTTGGTTACAAAAGAATGCAGTGTTGCTGATTTTATTTCAGATTTTAAGGACAATATTTTCTACAAATATGCAAGGCATAGTCATAGGTCTCAGTGGTTGGATCATCAATTCAGGATATGTAAGGACTCTTTTCCGATTGGCACTATTATATCAGTGGTTGATTTTTCTGAAAACTACACATTGCAACCACAAAATAAGGTACAATCTCAGTATTACAATTCCATTCAAATTGCTATTACCATCCAATACCTCTTGCAACCAACCTTGACTCCTCTTGAATATAGTCAGCCCCCAACCGATCAAACTTGGGAAGTTTTGATCTCACGCTAATTCCTTGAATGTAAGACTCCCAAGATGAAGGAAGACCATTAAGAGCCAACATGGTCAGATCTTTGTCATCAACAATATGACCATTTCTCTTGTTGTCTTCAACTTAGAGATCAGATAATACAATTGAAAGCACTCAAAAAATAAAACACATAAGACAATAAACACAACAAGAAATTTGCTTACAACTCAGGCCCAGCTCATGGTTGAATTTGATACAATGAATAATAGCACCTCTCGTAGATGCAAAGATACAATTGAATATGCTTCTCCTTGAAATCGGCCTGCTACTGCAAGATGAAGCATTGTTGCTCAAGTGCAAAATTTTTCTTAGATTTCAAATTATGTTGAATGAACTTGATTGAGGAAATGAACAAACATCACCTCATATTTATACAAAATAAGGTGACTCTTCAAGGAGGTCGGCCTCTCTTGAAAATAATAAATTACAAAATAATATCAAGGAAGGTCAGCCTCATTCATTTAAATAAAATGAGTATAAATTAAATAGCCATAGGCTATCATTTAATTTATTACAACTTAATGTGATCACTATCATGTATGAAAAATGTGGTAGCATAGACAAGGCAGTGGACTATTCGAAAAAAAGCTTCAAAAAAATGTGGTCTAATAGAATTCAATGACAAAAAAATGCAATTGACAACTGCTCATAGTTTTTAGTTATGCAATGTGAAGTAATTGCATAACTGCTTAGGTTGACTTTGTAAGAACTATATTGTAATTGAAATTTTTTCATCTATGAACATCTAGTTGTTAGTTATGCAATGTGAAGTAATGATTTGAGTTTGAAAGATGTGTAATGCAATGTAATTAGTGATATAAATATAAACTACATAATATAACAATTTAGTTTTAAGCTATTGTACATTGATATTTAACCATTGCTCAAGATAAAATTTTCAAAGAGTTTAATCATGCAAATGAGGAACAAATTAAATTTCGATTGTCAACTTCTATATATCAAATTATCCAATAATCAAGTGTATGTCCATATACAAAAATGGCATCGATGCCAACTCAAACAAAGTTTTACAAAATGTGGCATATGCCATCTCAATATGTATTCAAAATTTACATGCCAAAATGTCTATCTCATCCTAAACTACTAGTGGATCATCAAAATGGAGCCTCTTTGAAGCACTCGTTGGCTCTGAAGGTAGCTGCACAAGAAAAATTCAAACCACAATTGAGATTAGTTATACTATATAATTTAAAATCAAATAATTAACATCAAAATCAATATACATTGAATTTTAATTGAACTCTAAAATTGAAATCTTGATTACCTGAAATATACGTCTCTTTACAGGGTCAGGAGTCCTAGAATATACCAAATCAAAATTTGAAATGTCAATCTATATATGTGATCAAAAACATAAAATTGATCCAAGTTAGCATACAATTATTGGTGATAGGAACTTATTTACCAAACACAAAATAAAATAAGCACATACCTCTTTAGGTTGATCTTTTTCTTTATCTCCTTGAGGTGTTTCGACACCTCCTCCTTGAGGTGTTTCAACACCTACTCCTTGAGGTGTTCCAATAACTACTCCTTTAGGCGGTGTGTCCCTTGTCAATATATCTGTATAGCTCATAATTGCCTGTACATAAAATTGACAAGTACATATGAAACTACCAATCTATGTCGACGTATGTATAATCAATATAAGATCTTAAAAATCTTAATTCAATCCAATTTGAGTTCAATTACCTTCCCCTTATCTATATTTGCACCTCCATAGTCTGGACGAGGCTGCACCTCACTCGCACTAGGTATTTCCTACAGGAGGAAAACAAGATAAACATATAAGTTATTATATAATTTCATTAATGACAATTCAAATGACAAGCAAATATATAATATAAAATGTAAACGAGTGAGTGCAAAAATATATATTGCGTGTGTGTCCAAGCCAAATGAAATGGACCTAAGGGTGCTATCAATCACCTATGTGAGCTCCTCCTCAGACATCAACTATTAAATAGACCATGTAAATAAATATTAGTACTTGATTCTATCTCTTATTAATATTCATTTAAAAACAAATGCAAGTTATGAAATTACAACTTAAATCTTACCTGTGTCACTATTCCAACATCTCCCTCTCTAGCAGGAGAGGACTCTGTAGGGTGTGCTCCACTCCCTTGCGACTGATCTATAATGTCCACATCATGGAGGTCATAATCAGAATTGTCCAAGGGATGCTCAGCGAGTTGTACAAGAGGACCCAAGCATATCTAGCGGCACATAGTGCAAGTATATGACACAAATATGTGGACCTGAGGAGGATGATGCAGCAGCACTCAAGCCTTCACCAACATCACCAAAATGTGGTTGAGCTTCTGTAGAAGCATGTGAAACCAAATGACCACTCAAAGAGTGAATAGCCTGAATAGTCTGTGTGGATGCATCCTGGATAATCTCTGGATGATATATTTGAGGTGGCAAAGGAAGGGGAGGAAGGGGAAAATTTGGGCACGGGACTACTCTAACTACCCCTGGTCTATCCTGGCGCATACCTCCACCAATGCCCTAGAAGGGTTTAATGTTAAATTAATTGACATGATGCCCTAACACAAACTTAGCATATAAATTTTTAATAAAGTAAAATGGTATATTAGAATTATTGTTCAGTGGTTTATCAAAAACCATACACAACCGATCCCAAAAGTTACCTACAATGTCCCTATGCATGCACCATTTTATGGAAAAAATAAATTATTAACATTCACTAGCAAACCGGTGTGAGAGTCAATGAATAAAGAGGCTATTTGGGCTTTGGTTATTTGGAGATCTTTCACATCATCGTAAGACAATCCACATCAATAATATTCCCTCATGTCTTCTCACCACAAATAAAAGGAATTATGTTGGGTGGAGAGGGTTTCTATATTTTTAATTATTTCCTTCAATGTGTTTGTCATATCTCTCAATCGAGGCATTGTCTGATAAATTTCACAAATGCCCCTCAATTGCCCCAATTTTTCACCAATTAAGTCTTCAATTGGTGGTTGTGGAGGTGGTGGAGTGTTTGGAATTTGTGGATTTTCATTCGCAGCCATAATACTTGATTAAAGTAAAAAACTAATTAAACTAATTGAAATTACACAATATAAATGAAATTATTGTAAAAAAACCCTAGTTTTTAATAAAAATCCAAAAAAAACCATACTTTTTGACAAAAATCAATAATCAACTCCAATTTTTGATAAAAATACATCAACAACACTAATTTTTAATCAAGATCCATTTCAAAACATTAATTTTTAATAAAAAATCAATGTAAACTCTAGTTTTTTAAAAAAAGCAATAGAAAACCCTATTTTTGAAATTATCGCGGGACACATGGCAGTTGATGTGGAAACTGTTGACTCTTCCGGCGAATCTTCGTTAGACACGTGGCACCCTCCTGGTGCGGCACGTGGGTCTCTCTTCTCTCCCCGCGGACTGACGACTTTCTTTGTTTGTTTTAAAAGTTTGTTAGCCGGAAATCTCGAACCCGCGACCTCCAGGCAGTTAGCCAGCCCGTCCACCGTTCCACCAAAGCCGGCGGTCATTACCATATGTTGCGATGGGTTCTTTTTGTTGTATAACAGCCGAAAATTGGCTATATAAAGCCAGCGGCCGGGGTTGAACCCCCAACCGCCGGCCCAATAAAAGGAAGTGCCACCGATACACCCCGCGAGCAATCTAAGATATGTATGGCATCGATGTGTTTTGATGAGTTATCAAAGCCGATTGCCTTATAAAAATCAAAACAAACTCCTTATTCAAAGTAAAAAAAAAACAAACAAGAATCCTTGTAGGGATTAAATCAAACCTCCAAAAACTCCTAAGCCCGGGAGTAGATAATTTAAAGGGGTTTAAATTGATTTAAGAGATTATTAGGAATATTTTATTAAGATTTTATATGCAAATATGGGAGATTCATAAGGATTTTTATGTATTTGGAGAGATAAGGGAAATATTCTCAAATCAATTGGTTAAAGGCCAAATTGAGAAAATTCTTTGTATAAAAAGGGGGCTTGAGGTGAGAATTGGAATGAAGTTTTTTTTTCAGGTGATGAAGTCCTGATGCTAAGGTGACGAAAGAGAGGCCTTGTTGGAGAGTTTTCAAATCATTCTTGCATGACAGAGTGTTGTTACGCTGCTGAAATTCTTGGAGAATGGTTATGGTGCTATTGTAATTGATTTTTGGAGTTAATCGGATCGGTCTCTCTATTGGAGTGGACCCGGAGACGTAGTCACGTTGTGACGAACTCCGTTATCAACTATTTGCACTTCTCTTCTTCTCTCTCATCTTCTATCAGTTTTGTTAATTTCTGTTATGATCACCTTGATATTACTTTCATTCTGTTATTTCCTTAAGTTAATTTCATTTTAATTAACTTGAAATAATCATTGTAAAAGCATTGTAAAAGTTAAGCATTTAAATACTGCAATTTAGTCTAGATCCTACACAGATCAAGTGGTATCAGAGCTCAGTTGACTATTATTGCAGTTATTTGTTTTCTTGAATGCTAACGAGATCCAGGATTCAGAAGGGCGAAGGCAAGCTTGAAGAATTTGATCCTGAGATCGGGAAGCGAAGAAGTTTTTTGAAAATGTCTATGTCTGGAATGGAGGTTCCTGAAGAAATCAGTGAGTAGGAATTCAGAAGAGCATTCCTCGAGATGAAGGCTAAGGTGGACATTCTTTTCCAAGAAAGAAAAGAATGGAAGGAACATGAAGGAGGTTCGTCGAAGGAAGATGTTCATGAAGACAAGAAAGGGAAACAACATGGAGATGGTGGCAAGCAACCAGATCACCCCTTTTCTTCTTCTCCTCCCTCTTCTCCTTCTCCTTCTTCTCCATCTTCTCCTCATTCTATTTCTTCTAATCCTTTCAAGAGTGGGTATAAGCCTACAATTAAATTGGATGTAAAATTTGATTTACCAAAGTATTGTGGTGAACTTAATGCTGAAAAATTGGATGATTGGATTCAGCAAGCAGAAGTCTACTGTAGAGTCCAGAACCTATTAGATGATGTTGATAGGATCCAATTAGCTACTCTTCAGTTAGGAGGTATAGCTTTAACCTGGTGGGAGAGTAAGACTAAGGCAAAAATTTCACAGCATGGTAGAGTCAGTTTAACTTGGGCAGATTTTGTTAATGCTCTTAAAAAGCAATTCTACCCCTTAGGCCATATGCAACAGTTAATGATGGACTGGAAAATATTTAGGCAAGGGAAAGGTCAAACTGTCCAAGAGTACACCCATGAATTTAGGAAAAGGGCTATTGCTTTGAATGTTCCTTTGTACACCCAAGATACCTTGTTAAAGTACATAGGAGGTCTTCATTCATATCTTAGACATTCCATTTTGGTATTGAACCCTTGTAATTTGGATGAAGTGTCTGTTCAAGCTACACACTTAGAGACAAGGGGTAAAGGTTCCTTTATTGATAATGATAACTCTATAAAGAAATCTTCTAAAGTTGCAGAGACAAGGAAAGGAAAGAAGGTAGCTATAGTTAAGAAGGATGACAAGCTTTCTTGCTCTCATTGTGACAGGAAGGGTCATGATGAAGAACATTGTTGGCAGTTGCATCCCGAATTGAAGCCTAAGTGGGCTCAAAGACAGAATCAGAAACAGAAGGGTAAGGAGAAAGCCACAAATGTTGTTATGGATCTTGGTTTCGATTTTGATGATGAAACTAAGATAACAGCTATGGGTTTGAAAGGTAAAGCTCCTAATTCCAATGTTTCCTTTGATAGTTGTGCTTCTACTTCTAAAGTTAATGATTTCTCTGAAGATAAGAAAAGGAATGAGCTATTTCATTTAAGGGTTGTTGCTAAGAACAGTAAAATCAATGCACTCATAGATAGTGGTTCTCAAGTTAATCTGATTTCAGAAAGTGTTGTAAAGAACTTGGGATTAAAAACTACACAGCATAAGAATCCTTATCCACTAGGCTGGATTTGTGAAAATGATAAGTTGCAAGTAACAAAACAATGCACTTTGAGATTCACAATCACTAGTAAATTTGTGGATGAAGTACAGTTTGATGTGGTTCCACTGGATATTTGTGGGATAGTGCTTGGTAGCCCTTATTTATATGACAAGAAAGCTATTTTCTACAGGGAAAAGAATCATTATCACTTGTTTAAAGATGGCATAGAGTATATTGTACATTCTCACAGGATTAAGACTGATCGTTCTTTTGCAAACACAGGGCAGTTAAAGAGGGTAATTAATGCAAGTAAAGAGTTAACTCTTATGTGTGTCAGTACAGGTGGTTCTAAACTTGAACTTGGAGTAGCTAACCAGGGTCAGATGTTGCAGGATGCACTTGCAGTACAGCATGAGAAAAAGATGATTGAAAGCATTGATGGATCCTTGGGTAAAAATGTTCCTGTTGTAAAGGATCGAATTGTTGTTAACTTATTCTCTTTCATTTCTGCATTGTTGTTCAGCTTGATGCTAGTCAATTTTTGTTGGTTAGTGGCTACGGCAATTGATGTAGATGCTTATGGAAGTGATA
Organism: Sequoiadendron giganteum; assembly: GCA_007115665.2. Taxonomy (NCBI): domain Eukaryota; kingdom Viridiplantae; phylum Streptophyta; class Pinopsida; order Cupressales; family Cupressaceae; genus Sequoiadendron; species Sequoiadendron giganteum. The sequence goes on from VCHN02000902.1 coordinate 18,619, forward strand.
AAGTTATGTTTATGTTCAACAATATTGTTGCAGTCTTGATTATGCTTGTGAGTCAGGTATTCAGATGTACAGAGGATACAGGACAAGTAGGGAGGCCAAGTCCTCACTTAATGTCAGAATGAATGTCACTTTTGGAGGTCCAAAAGGTCTTCAGTGGGGAGGCCTGATCCGGTGGATATTTTTAGTGAAAATTGAAGTGTCTCCATTCTCTCCAGAATCTGCACCATCAGAAAGATCTCGACGTCCTGATTCCAACACAACTCGAACGGAGCAAAAAGGAGTCCGTTTGCACGAGTTATGGCCAGTCAAACCTTGGGTCAAACTGGGATCAGGATCATCCAAATGGCGGAAAAAATGGCGTCGTAAAAAAATCAATGAAACCAGCGTCATCATGAAGAGCTCGTCACAAGCATTCCAACGCAACTCATTTCGTCAAAATCCGGCATCGGACGCAAGAGTTATCAGCGGTCAAAGCTCTTGGTTGACTTGGTGACCGGAAGGTGAATGATGACGTCAGCGTCCGTACAAGATGACGTCAACAGTCCGTACAAATCTGAAGTGGACCAACCAGATGTTGACACGTGTCAAGTCCATACAGGTGACATGGCATGTGAGTCAAATGGTACGGACCTATCGACGGCCGACACGTGGCATCCAGGTGGCATCTGAGTCAGTGGGACACGTCATCGTCTAGTCGGCAGATGAGTCAGTCTACACGTCACCTCCACGTCGGCACCTGTCGACATGGTCGGCATACAGGTCATCGCACACGTCAGAGTTATTGGTGAATTATCGCGGGACACATGGCAGTTGATGTGGAAACTGTTGACTCTTCCGGCGAATCTTCGTTAGACACGTGGCACCCTCCTGGTGCGGCACGTGGGTCTCTCTTCTCTCCCCGTGGACTAACGACTTTCTTTGTTTGTTTTAAAAGTTTGTTAGCTGGAAATCTCAAACCCGCGACCTCTGGGCAGTTAGCCAGCCCGTCCACCGTTCCACCAAAGCCGGCGGTCATTACCATATGTTGCGATGGGTTCTTTTTGTTGTATAACGGCCGAAAATTGGCTATATAAAGCCAGTGGCCGGGGTTGAACCCCCGACTGCCGGCCCAATAAAAGGAAGTGCCACCGATACACCCCGCGAGCAATCTAAGATATGTATGGCATCGATGTGTTTTGATGAGTTATCAAAGCCGATTGCCTTATAAAAATCAAAACAAACTCCTTATTCAAAGTAAAAAAAAACCAAACAAGAATCCTTGTAGGGATTAAATCAAACCTCCAAAAACTCCTAAGCCCGGGAGTAGATAATTTAAAGGGGTTTAAATTGATTTAAGAGATTATTAGGAATATTTTATTAAGATTTTATATGCAAATATGGGAGATTCATAAGGATTTTTATGTATTTGGAGAGATAAGGGAAATATTCTCAAATCAATTGGTTAAAGGCCAAATTGAGAAAATTCTTTGTATAAAAAGGGGGCTTGAGGTGAGAATTGGAATGAAGTTTTTTTTTCAGGTGATGAAGTCCTGATGCTGAGGTGACGAAAGAGAGGCCTTGTTGGAGAGTTTTCAAATCATTCTTGCATGACAGAGTGTTGTTACGCTGCCGAAATGCTTGGAGAATGGTTATGGTGCTATTGTAATTGATTTTTGGAGTTAATCGGATCGGTCTCTCTATTGGAGTGGACCCGGAGACGTAGTCACGTTGTGACGAACTCTGTTATCAACTATTTGCACTTCTCTTCTTCTCTCTCATCTTCTATCAGTTTTGTTAATTTCTGTTATGATCACCTTGATATTACTTTCATTCTGTTATTTCCTTAAGTTAATTTCATTTTAATTAACTTGAAATAATCATTGTAAAAGCATTGTAAAAGTTAAGCATTTAAATACTGCAATTTAGTCTAGATCCTACACAGATCAATCATGATCCTACACATACCCATAAGTTGATCATGTTGAGAAGTGTGTGTAAAATCCTTTCATTTTTGGACATAGGACAAGGGTATTTTAATTCCTTGAGTTTATAAGGCCTATTTTTCTTGCTTGATTAGGGAATTAGTTGATGTAAATGGGGAGGATCTTGATATCCTAATCCCTTGTATCTTCTAATGGTTTTTTTCTAGTAATTGGTGGATCTCATGCTCATTGGTTATATCACATCCTTGTTTGCTTAATATTTTAAATCCTTGAACATAACTCTCTTCTAAGTTGATGGGTGTATTGGTAACTCGATGGGCACATGATAGAAGAGTATCAATGTTTGTTAACAAGTTCATGGTTGATGGTTGAGGATTTCTTTGTGATTCAACTTTAGGATGCAAAAGGTTGAACATATCAAGTGATGGGATAATAGGTGTTTTTTCTTGTTGCATGGATAGATAGAAGGATGCATTGTTCTCAAGGTTATGTAAGGAGTTTTGTATGGATTGTTGCATGCTATATGTATCTTAGCCTAATATTTCCACCTCATGGGAACATTATTTAGGAGTTGAAGATTCATGCATATTTTTGATTGCATTAGGATCATCACCAAACATACAACCTAAAATATCAACCATAGATTTTAAAGACATCCACATTTAATCAAAACATGTATCCATGATGAAAGGTTTAAATGTAAAACACAAGTGTGATAATGAATTTTTAATGGAATTTTTATATCTAAAAATGATAATTTGTTGATTTTAAATACACAAATCTGAAAATGATCACTTTTTAAATGCATTCTTTTTATTTTAACAATGCACTATCTTTCACTAAATGCAAACAATTACAAAAACTATAATTTCTAAAACTAAAACTAAGATCTGATGGTACAATAGAGTAAAGCAGATAGAGACAAATGAATGTGCAAAAATCTAGAGAAATGCATGTATAAGGACAGGTTCACCCTAGGGTGAATGAGTCCTTGGACATAGGTCTAAAAATTTAAATTCTGAATATTTTCAATGATATTTAACGTCTTCATTCCTAGTTGAAAACAACTATTTCAGTGACAATATTTCTAAAAAATATTATGAAATAGAAATGCAATTTTACAACAATTAGTGGAAAAAATGATAGCTTTTTTAATGAAATTTTTGATAATTTTTTCATCTAAATGTCTGAAACATGCTTTTATGCAATCTAATATGTAGAATGTATCCAATAATTTTTTTATTTTTAGGTTTTTAAATGATGCAATTATGCAAAATGTAACCCTAAATGTAATGCAAAACCTAGATCTAGGGTTTCAATTATCTCCAAATTAGAAAATATGATGCACAATGTTAGGTTCATTAAAAATAAATAAATAAAATGGGGGAACACCAAGATATGGAATGATGAATATATGGGAAGATGGTGGGTGTCCTAGGTCCATCATGCAAAGAACTTAGGAACAAAGGGGTGTCCCCTATTCTCTAATTTCATTAAGAAATACGAGAGAGAGAGAGAGAGAGAGAGAGAGAGAGAGATCAAAAAGGGGATAGGATTGAATTTCAACCCTAAGCTAAGTCAACCCTAACCTTGGATATTCTTTCTCAGGTTTCCTTAAGCCAATGGACAAATTTGAATTAATTAGAAATGATTTGATGTAACTACACTAATGAGATGATACGACCTAGACAATTAAATGCGATTTCTTGAAGCTATAGAAATTAAACTAATAGTTTATAAGCAGATTGGAGAAGGGTCTAGACACATGTACCTGACATAAAAATCTGGATATAAGCACTATAGGAGGATTGGTTCACCCTAGGGCGAATGGGTCTTGAATGGGGGGTCCCAAATCTATTTTGGTAGTTCTCGAGCATTGGATCTTAGCTTCTATTTTGTATAGATCCCACTATCAGAAAACCAAAAATAAAATTTGTAATTGAGTTTTTGTGACTTGACAACAATGATGAAAACTTTGACAATGTGGTAAATTTTCTCCTTAAGATATTTTTCTATCCTTCTTTCACTTATAAATCTGCACATACAAATAGGAAAAATTATTTGTTTATGAATGGGGGTTTTCCTTAGTCAAACCCCATGTTTGGTAATTAAACCTTGATAGAAAACATAAAGATAATTAACAAATGGAAGGAATGATTAATGAACACTTTCTTACTACAACTCATGAAACCTTCAGTGGCTTCCCTTAGAGGATTGAAATCAACATATAACTCCAAGGAATTCACATCTTTCTTTGTTTGATTGGACACTTGAAAAATGGTTGGATTCTTTAAGATCAACAATGCATGTTAGCCTTCATAAGAGGACATGAACACACATAAGCTTGAACATGATGCTAAGACCTTGAATGCTGCAACAATATGGCTGCAAATATGCTCTTGAATTCTCTTAACAATAATATTTTCTTTTAGGAAACTTGAATCTTGTATGTTAATAATGCTCAGATTTGAATTGATTAAAAGATTATGTATTTATAGGTGTTTATATAATTTCACAAAAAATAGATTCCAAATGCTGATATTTGTATATGAAATTTGAATCATTAAAATATCACCAAAAATATATTAAAAATTGGGATCTGATACTTAAGGAGGACCCATCCACCCTTGGGTGAATGGGTCCTGGCCTAAAATTCCAAGATGCATTCATTTTAGGGTCTATAAAATATTATTTTCATTAATTAAATAGAGGTTCCCCTTTAGGGAAATGGGCAAAATGAGGCTTTGGAATGCATAATTTAGAAAATTAGAAGATTAATTAAGTCTAATTTATTAAAGGACCCAAACATAGACGTGCAAAATTATAAAGGTATATAATTTCCTACACTACAAGCTTATACATCATAGTGGGCATGTTGGGCTATGTGGCTCTCAAGTATGTGCTCTATGGCCACCTCTATGACAAGAGTGATGTCTTTAGCTTATGCATCATAGTGGTCGAGCTCTTGATCAACCATTGAGCTTTCAAATCTCATAGTAATTTCCTCGAGCATGTCCTCATATCTGATTGGGTGGTGGACATGAGTCATTGGGCCCTCTACCAAAATAATAAACGGGAGGATTCAACATTCTCGTTGCAAGAAGAGTATGAAGAGGGTGTTGTTACTAGTGTTACAATTTTCTCATTTGCAAGTTGGATGGAGGCCTTCCATCTCTAAGGTGATTCTCATCCTTAAATCCATTGACTACCTTTTGTTAAACATGATATGCTTATTCCAAAGCATGGATTTGGACCTCAAATCTTCAATAGTAGAGGTGAATCTACATGGCTTATGTATTTCACATGACTGATTCCTTCTTTTCATGGACAATTTTATCTTTTTCATCCAATTCGCACAATTCCCAAAAATAATATTCTATACACAAACATAAGAATATATTGTATCATTCTTTAAATATTTTTATTTGTTTATAGGCTATATATAGTGTGAGTTTGAGCCTAAAACAATTCTTGCACCTACAAACCATTATTAATTCGTTGAAAAATAAGTTTCAATTGTCATTTAATAGTAAACTAGCTCCAAAATATTAGGTAAAAGCCTCCAAAATCTCACTTATTACATAAAAGCTAGATAAATATTGATTTGAAAACTCCATGGGATCATTCTATTTCCATTTGCAATGATTTTTGTCAATTTTATGACAACATTTTCTATTCGTTTGCATTGCTTTATGTTTTGAATTTGTATGAAAATATTTCATTATCAGATAATACTTAATTTTTTTAAGGAAAAAACCTAGATTTGTCAAAGTTTATTTCATTCCATTATTTAACACTTATTATTAATTATTTAATCCAACCACATGCAACTAGAATTTTTAGCACATCTATGCACAAATACATACTCTCTAACATATTAACATACATACAATTTTCTATCGGCGTAATCCTTGAACCTCCTTTAGGTGCAAGTGCTAGTTTACAAAAAATAGATAATAAAAGATAATATATCTTTTATGGACAAATCTTTGTAATATAATTGAATTTAATTAATATAAAGAGGAGATTATTTTAAAATCTAATTATTACAAGGAAAGACATCTATTAATCATAAGAGTTTGAAATTTTGTGTAGATAAAATAATAAAGTGAGGATAAGATATAAGATAAAATAATAAGATAATAATAATATAATAACTAGCACTTGCACCCAAAGAAGGTGCAATAGTTACACAAATTGTATTTTATAAAATATTTTATATGATCTTGAATACATTCCTAATAAGAATCTTCAAGAAAAACGTTTGCACTCACCACATATAAGTCCAATTGGAAACATAATTTTCTCAATATCATTATGTTGAAAGTTGCAGTTTAAAATTCAAGCACTATGCCTACACATAAGTGCAATGATTGTATACGCATACGCTTTGAATCTAAACTTAGTTGTAAAAGTTGGAAATCACACATAAAAGATAACTTCATAGAAAGGTGAGATATGTGGACTTTGAAATAATCCTCTCCTATTGGCAATCACACTTTAAAAAGTTTTGGAAGATTACATCCCATGTACTACAACATCATTAAGACCTCCTTGATGCCAAATACAATCATAAAAAATGTTTTCTACAACACTCATTCAATTGATAGGCAAAGATATGTGTTGATTCACATTACATGATCGAAAGATAACAAAAAATCAAATTCAAAATAATGTAAATTTCGAAATCCTTTTTTTATTGGTTTACTATATTATGCATTATCGGGAAAGGGTAGATTGAATCTAAAACACAAGGGTCTCTGCAACAATATTCACCAAATTAAGTGGAACAACACAAAGTGTTGCATAGTAAAATCCTAAAAAAATTAAACCTCATAATCAAAATCCAATTTTTTTTATCATGATTTAGAAGAATCTAAAAGTTTGAACATTGCATAATGTTCTAAGCTATGGTTGTATGCAAAGAAGAAAGAAGTCTTCTAAGAGAATTAAGTCTACAAAGAGTATTATAACAAAGATGAAATTATAGTTAACAGAGCTTTATAAGGTTGGCCTTCAAAATTGTTAAGTATCAAAGGTCATATCGTTTGATTGTCTACCTACTAATCTTCATACAAGATAAGTATTTCGTGAATACAACAATGGATCTAGTGTCTTCCCACAACGAATATCTATCTGAAGCAATTGAAGATGCAAATTTCCTCATCCTTGATACATTTGAAAGTCTTCTCTCTTATAATCTCCAATCCAACTACACAAGGTAAAATGTAAGAGACATGTTGAGTTCTAGCAATAGTTTCAATATAGTGTTGGTGTTAAAACAAATTGGCTGGTTTTTTTGGTATTATTCACCAAGAATCCATAGATAAATAAATCATGTTGTTATTTAATAAGCGCCACATCAATTTAATCTCAATGATGCACTTTCCAAGTAGACAAGATTTGGAAGACACAAAATAAATAATAGAGGATGTATCCACATTTGTGCATTATTGTGTGAGGATGTATACAAGAAGAAATACAAATGGAAAAGAAAAAACATCAAGGTCAAGATATTATTCAACACAAGAAGAAACGACAAGGTTTTTTTCAAGGAAAAATGTGATTATTGTGGAAGATTTGGCCTCAGCACAAGATTGTGATTCTCAGATTTGGGATCTTGACAAACATGCTTGAAAAGTAGGGGGAATAAGTTTCTCTCTTACCACAGTTTATTTTAATTTCCATTTTTCTCTTTGTGCTTATTCTCCTTCTCAATTCATTTATTTGGCTGATAAGGTAGATGATATCAACTCTCTTTTGGCATCACTATTTCGGTCACATCAACCATGGGAAAACATCACAGGGGAAATGGCTTATGAATTTCCCCCCATATACCTTTTTAGTGATGTATGTGAAGGTTGTATGCTTGGGAAACATCATTGAGAGGAGTTTCAAAAAAATGCTACTTATCATATGTCAAGAGCTTTAGGGTTCATCCATAGACATATGTGGTTTAAATACTACATCAATTTTATTGATATTTTTTCCGGACTTCAATGGATCTTTTGTATGAATCACAAGGATAAAACCTTCCTCTAGTTTCAGGAAACTAAAGTATGACTGTCAAATTAAATGTCTTTATTTGGATCAAGGAAGCAAATATTTTAGCAATGAATTAGAAAGTTATCTATTAAATCATGCCATCTTTATGCAGCCATGCATATCCTTCATTATGTCAAAGGATTTATTCATCTTTGGTTATTGAATTTTGCATGCACCAAGTTTACTTCGAAGGGGGACAATTCTCAAGAGTCTTAGTGATTGATCCCCCTAGTCAAGCTTAAGGGTGATCCTTGATGTTTTTAATTTTGTCTAAGAACCTTCTTATGAATTTTAGGTGAAGTGCCATATTTAGGTCAGTCTCCTTTGGAAATGTGTATTGATGTTTATATATACACATCCAAACCTATTGTTTTATTGCAATTTTAACAAAATGTTATTGCCTTCAAGCACCATTGTATGATTGTGTCTCCTTTTTCACATGTTTCTTGTCTTGTTAAAGTTTAGTCTCTTTGTTCCTAAGGATGCATGCCTTCTAATTTCTACATTAATATTGTTGCATGGTTATAATGCCAAGAAAAGTTGAATTAATTTGACTTGAATATATTTTAGAGGATGCTTGAGTATGTAGGAATGGTTTCCACTTTTTGAGCTTCTACTATGTACCTCACATTACATCTAAAATTAACATGTATCTACCATTTGGTATTTGGCTTATAGTGATTGTAGGAGTGGTTGCAAATTTTGTTTCTTATGCATTTGCTCCTACAATTTTGGTGACTCCTTTAGGTGCACTGAGCATAATTATGAGGTACAACATATTAGTTTCAAACAGGTTTTTTTTCATTGTGTTCTTTCTTCAATCCTGGACTATGTTAGGAGCTAAAGAATAGTCTGATTTTTAATTTATTGTGATACTTTTAAACAATGTTGTACTAGAGAACTGCATAAATTAGGGATGTTGGGCTGCATTATGTGCATAGTTGGTTCAGTGGTTATTGTGATTCATGCACCTCAAGAAATTTCTATTAGCTTTGTCAAAGAAATTTGGCGTTTGGAAACTCAAACTGGTAGTTGCACCATCTTTTTTTCTTAAAGTTTTGTCAAGATTTATAAATTGTTTTCCTGAAGGGCCTGAACCATCTACATTTAATGAAGGTTAAGAAGATGGTAATTCTTGATAGAGGTATCTAACAGTTACTATTTTTTTATTGTAAAGCATTTTTTCTATACGTAGTGTTTGTTGTGGCCATAGTTATGGTGTTGATATTCTATTTTGCCCCATGTTGTGGAAATAAAAATGTTTTGGTTTTCATAGGCATTTACTCTTTAATGGTCTCCTTATCAGTAAATTTGTAAAATATTATTTTGTTTTAATAGTCCTATTTTCTTTTGCTTTGTGCTAAAGAAAATATGATGCATGAAAAAGTCCATCA
>VCHN02000807.1:0-29531 GCA_007115665.2 Sequoiadendron giganteum
ATACATGTACATACCTTTTTTAATCAGTCCTAAAATATGATCATAATCAATTGAAATCAAAGGAATGTCTTGAAAGCCTTCATCTTCATTTTCATTGTATGTGTCACTAACATGTAGTGGCACCAAATTTCATGCACTGACATATCCTTGTTGTTGGTTTTTGTAGTCATCATAGTTTTCTAAAATACAATCATAACAAAAAAATGAGTAATCCCTAGTGTACAATGTCCATGGGAAACTACCTATACTCATGACAGAATACAATGATCTTGTTTTCTCTACTCTCTTGCATCCACACATTGATCTTCTATCTACACCTACAAAACATAATTTTGCATTAAAAAGTAGTAATCAATATAAATATATTGAAACTAAAATAAACAAACTTGAATGTACACATATATGTATATTTAAAAAAAAAAATTCAAACAAAAACATACCTGATATCTCCCCCAAAACACTCTATGTGGAATGTATTAGTTGGTTGCTACAGATTTTCCAACCTCATTTGATGCAAAGTGTTTCTAACACCATTCAACAACATCATGTGCATATTTTATGCAATCTCCCTCATATTTAATTTGATGTGTTCTTATAGCACATTTGATGCAAACTCCTGCACCATCATGTTCACCCTTTCTGTGTACACTCTCAAAGAAGATCCAAACATGTGGTATGTTGTCATTTCAATGATATCTACATAGTGCATAAAATGGCCTTGATGATTTGAATTGTGAAGCACATCCATTTGACCATACAAAATGCTTTCCAATTTTGACACCCCTAATTGCCAAATATTCAAAAAAAAACTTGAAGCAATGTTGTACAAATAGTGTGTCATGCTATTTTTCATCACTAATATAGAAGTGATATTCTTTCTTAATGACTTGTGCCTCAGATGAACTATCAACACCATCCAAATCCACTTGTACATGTCGATAACACACTTGCACCATAATAGTGATCTGCTTTGAAAAATAGTATTGTGATTGAATCTCTTTTTGATGTACAAAAGAGTAATTCTCTACAAAGTCAACTACTGATAACATTGTTCCAAGTGGGAAAGTATCTCTTAATTTTTGAAATTGTTGTGCTTGCTACTTAGAAAAGAAAGAATGTTCTATGTATGGTTGTATCAATTTACGAAACTTTTCCATAAATGTTCTCATTGGTATCTCCTCTTATACATAATCTAACCTTGTTGATTCTTTGCCACTTTTGGTATGAAACTTGATGTACTTGCAACTCTTGCAAGATACTAACTTTGTTAGGTCGATATCTTCATCTCTCAAAGGAATTTTAGCCAAATTTCCACATGTTTCACAAACTCCTTTTATGCAACTAATTTGACTGGATGCATTATCATCATCTGATTTATCACATAGGATGGATGCTATGAATTGGCTTGCCCGTCTAAGAGGTGCATTATGAAAACCATCACTTTCTTCTCTAATCTTTTGAAACACCTGATAGTAGAGATAAAATTCAATATGATGATGACAACAACAAGTTTCAAAAACCTTGTTTGTATTCACATAATATGGCCTTAAATTTTCAAACATTGTTTGCCCAATTTTTATATGTGGATTTGAATTACAAAACAACACATACATCTCATGTTTTGTTATGTCTAACCAATGTTTTGTATGTAACTCAATATTATTGGGCTCAATCTTGTGTTTGATAACATCTCTTCTATTTGATGAAGGACGAATGTGATCCTTCCAAAATTTTGAGATGAAGTTTCTAAAAACATCTTGAATCTTGTCAGATCGAGGAGCTCTACACATAATTTCCCAATTTCCTTCTGAGGTACTATCATCGAGAACCTTTCTCCTTTTGGCATATTGTGTCAATGTCTTTCTGCTGAAATTAATCTCGATAGAAAGTGAAGAGATTTGTCTTTTCTTGGCCATTTTTTCACTTAAAATCGATGTCAACATGACTCTTCTTGAAATTGCCTTATCTGTTGATCGAGTTTGTTTCCCAATAGAACCCAAACCTTTTTTTAAATTATCAATAATGTCTTTTTGTAGCTGTGAACCTTTCCGCTTTTTTGTACTCACATCTACACCCAACAATTGTAATGACTCTTGTAGCTCATTATTAAGGAGTACAATTGACAATAGTTGGGCTTGATTGAGTGTATCAAGTTTATTGAAATGAGAAATTATTTGCTTTGCAATTTTTTTCATTGACCTCTTAGTAGTATGTTTAGGTTGTTCAGCATAAAACTTCAATTTTTCCATATCCATTTGAAATAAATGATCTAATTTTCTAGAAGAAATTTTTCTCCTAACCTCTTTAGCTAGATTCATATGCTCTTCCATGATGGTATTCGGAAGTGATCCTAACCCTCTCCAACATCCATTCCTTGCACTAGGGTCTCCCCCCTAACATCATCAACTATGTGTTCTTCAACTTCATTTGCTCCAGGATCTAGATTTGGCTCGACTACTACTTTAGTTTCTGTATGTTGATTCCCTACACAAAACCACATCAAATAACTTAAGATTCACTAAATACACTAAATACACTAAATATTTTTCTAATTTAAAAAATTAAATCTAACTAAATTAGAAGAATCTAGCTCTAAATTCTAAATTGTAAAAGATATAAAATCTAAATTTTATCTAAAGTAAAACTTGATTAAGAAACTTAAATTAAAACTAAATTAATAAACTTTAAATCAAAATTAAATTAAAAAACTTAAATCTACACTAAATTAGAAATTTAAAAATCTAAACTAAATTTAAAATTAGAATCTAAACTAAATTAGAAATTTAAAAATCAAAACTAAATTAGGAATTTAAAAGCTAACTAAATTATAAAGTTTAAAAACTAAACTAATTATAAATTTAAAATTCTAAACTAAATTAGAAATCTAAAAATCTAAAGTAAATTAGAAATTTAAAATGCTATTTAACTAAATTAGAAATTTAAAAATCTAAACCAAATTAGGAATTTAAAAGCTAATTAAATTAGAATGTTTAAAAGCTAAACTAATTAGAATTTGAAATTGTGGAATTGGTACATGGAGGGTGTGTGGAAGGTCATTTCAAGATAATTTTGGTCTATTTTTTACAATAATTTGTGTAGTACATGAGTTCAATTGGTAGGTCATTTAGAAAATGATGTTTGTGAAACAAAGGTCTCAATGGAGAAGTGATAGCTTATCCAGTTACATGCATCCAAACACGACTAAAAGAAAACATTTGAATCAAGAGATAATCAAGTTCCATTACCAATAGGTTCATGTTATTTTTGTAATAGGGAAAGACAAAGAGCATGGGAGAGAGAGGGATAGATAGAGAGATGTTACATGTTATGTTTTATTTGGTAGGATTGATCTTTATTTGACCCCTAAATAACTTTGATGGATTGGATCATTTACTTGTGATAGTTTAAGAAATGATAACTTCTACTTTATATATTCTCTTTCATAAAATTATAATCTAACATTGTAGATATATTCTCCTTCATAATATTATAATCTAACATATAAAAAAAATACATAAGACAAATATTTTTCGTATCTATAAAATAAATTGTATTTATCTATATACCATTAATTGTCCCTTGATTAAGTATATCCACTATTTTACTTTATTAATGATAGAGAAGTGATTAAGAGGGGGAAAATTATTGAGCAAAATGGAGGCATAGGATGACAAATCAAAAGTGGCTTAAGAGACATTCAAGATGGAAGATTGGCCTTCAAATAGGTAATGCCTTGAGTATAAATCTAAACTAGATTAAAACTATAAGGGGAAACGAAAGGAATAATATTGAGAGAGGCTCAAGTTTGACATACCTTGTTTACGTCTATAATAACTTTGCAAGATTTTTTCACGTATTCTCTGTTCCTGTTTTGCTGAATACTTTCGTGCAGTCTTACTTTTTCTTGTCTTTTTGTTCCCCATCTCCTTCTTTGTAAAATACCTCTTAACATTTTTTCTGAATCTTCTCCTCCAAAACTTGCTTTCTAGAAGAAAAATATCTTTCACAATTTTTCTATTTCTCTTCTCCAAAACTTGTCTTCTAAAACCTAAATATCCTTCACAATTCCTTTGAGTTTCTCTTACCTATATAATGATTTACCAAAAAAACCCTGTAATTTCAATCCTAAAATTAAAAACTAATTAACATGAATTTTAAGATAAAACTAAACTTAACATAATTTAAAACAAAAATCTGAGAAGTGATTAACATGCATTACATGCATTAGACAAATCTAGAAAAGAAAAATCTAAAACTAATTTTAACTGCTAATATTAGAAAAAAATTAAAAAAATGATTAACATGTATTACATGCATTTTGAAAAACTTAGAAAAAAAGGTTAAAACTACACTTCATGCTTCATGTTAATATTAAAATTCGAAAAAAATAGAATTTTTTTTTTAAAACTATACTTAACTATTAATATTAGTATTAAAGTCATTCCATGCATTCTTAAACTTAGAAAAAAAAAAAAAAAAACTACACTACACTTAACTTGTTAATATTAAAATTGAAAAAAAACTATTAATATTAGAATCTGAAAAAAAACTATTAATATTTAAATTTGAAAAAAAAGGAAAAGCTAAAAAGTTGTTGATAAAACATGTTGCATGAAAAAAACCCAAAAAATCGCTAATTTGGGGAAACTTTTAGTGGCTTTTTAAGGGTTCTAATGAACCCCCCCTATTTTTACTTTGTTTTTTTAATTACAAAAATTAATGCATTTCTAACTTTTGAAGCTCGATTTGGAGGTGTAAATAGAGTCAAATAGATGAATCAAGTTGGAGAAGCGTAGTCCTTGAAACAATCTTCCTAACAACTATAAATTTGATATATTTTTCTTTTAATTTGTATTATATTTTTTAGTTTTACTAGACATAGGTTTTTCACCGAAGATTAAGTTCGATGAAAAAAAATTGTGGAAAAATAGTAAATTAGTGAACTTTTTTTGAAAAATATGTACCCACCAATATTTATGTCCTCGTTCAAACCAAAAAAAAAAGAAATAATCTCAATAAATACAAAAAAAATTATGCGATTGAAAGTGCACCTATGTCTAAATTGTAACTAGTTCAACTTTAAAACTTAATTAAAAGAAAAATATTCAACAAAATGTTATGAAACAAAATGGATGCCCTAAATATCAGTGTTACTAGCCTAAATTCAAAACAATCACAATTCAATCCTTTGTAGAAAAAAAGTTATGCGATTGAAAGTACACAACACTTTTTAAAAATGTTGTTTACTATTAAAAACTAGTTATCAAAGGAGATGCAAAAAAAAATACAATTTTATTTTTATTTAAAAAAAATTAATATTTACAATCTATACAGAAAATCTCATAAATCACTAGTTTGGATCATCTTCAAATTCCTAACAATTTACCTACTATAAGTATCAGAAAGTGAAGATTTTTTTCAAAATGTTTCTTTCCATGTCAAGTTTAGCCAAAAAGTGTAACCCACTATAATTATATCGTGCATGTATGAGCTTGTGTAAATTTGTAGCTTAATCATTTATTAAATTTTATTTGGCTACTTTTAAAAGTAAATTTACATAAACTTAAATAATAGTGGAAATCTATTTTTTTTTACAAATTTCAATGTAATTTTGGTGTAGGAGATGTTTTTGCAGTCATAGCAAAGCCTGGAAACATATAAGGTGTTAGTTATTATCTATTATGTTGCACAAGAGAGAGGCAGAAGCTAGCAGAATAAAAAATAAGTGATGAAATTTCTTTCCCCATAGGTCTGACTAAATAAATAGATGTGCTTACATGATTTATCTATTCAATGTATATTTTGAATATTTTGTTACTTCTATTGACCTTATAAATGTTATGTCTTACCTTCGAAGGTTGGTTCCTTCAAGTTCAATTGTAGTGCAAGGGACATATCTCAAGCAAATCAAACTTGGTCAAAATGGGATTCATTTCATTGATTATCAACCGGAGAACAAGGTATACCAATATAGCCACCTAGTAATTGCTACTGCCTTGTCCCTTCATCCAATTCTACATGCGCGTCGGCATCATAAGTGGAGACTAGATATTGATGATCATCAGGGAATATTACATGTTATTGAAGAGCAGGCTAAACCACTTGAATTGGTTTGAATAACGGGATGTGTCATAGATGGACTTGAACAATTTACTTATATTAAGAGGGAACATGTTAGAAGAGTAATCTTTATTTGGTAAAGGTTATTCTTTAATTGTAATTATTTATTTTTTAATTCCTTTATTAAGGAATATTTGTAGCCACCTCCTTAAGAGGTTCTTAACAAATTGCACTTTGTATCATTTTTAGGCATTTTGCCTCCATTAATAATATTGGGGTTTTTTATTGGTTTTTCCCCTTACCAAATTCTTGTGTATCCTTAGCATTTGATGGTGCTTGGTTTGCCTACTTTGTCTTTGGTAACATTTTTCCTTTAAACTATGCTCATTGGTTAGTTTTTTCCTTTGATGAATTTATCTTTCCTTTCAAAAACACTATAATTTATACATTTAAAATTAAGTGAGTTTGAAATGGAATAACATGTGAGAATGCTTAGTCAAGAGATGGTTTTTTATGAAAGTTGAGAATATGATACATGTGAAAAAATAAAATAAATAAAATAATAGCATGTATACATGTTTTTGAAGTGAAAAATCAAGTAATGTGACTTTTTTTTTTAATTTGTTACCTACAAATCTATCATTACAAACAAATGAGTTATGAATCAAAATTATGCCTACCAATATGGGTAGAATCCATATTAATTAGTAATTTGTAATCCCCTTATTGTTATCCCATGCATTCTATAGATACCATTTGTTCCAAATGTAAATAATCCCATTTCCATATATCTTCTCATTTATGATTATGTTCTACTCATATAAATCCTTAAAAGTGAAATGTGAAATAGAATATTTAGCTAAATGACAACAGTCCACTAAAATAATTTTTAAATACCACAAATTTTCAAATCAGAGTAGAGAACAATACAGATAAATATAATTTAAGTGATCCAAAGAGCATTATGCTGATAGATAGGCATTATTCCCAGACCAGTGACCGTCAAAATCTACAATCTTCATCGGACCAATTCATTCTTTAGTCCCAGAGCCTGGTACCCTTATCCCTCACATATACTTTCAAATTGGAGTATTCAATTTAGAATTATAGACACCCACAAAAATACCAACTAATTAATCCTAGTTAATTTATGCTGAGTTGTATGTATTTAATTGATTAGCAAGACTGAGGTGTGTGTATGTTTTTAGTTTTATTTTTTGTGAATAAGAGTCAATACTTCTTTCATTTACGAGACTTAGTTAGATTTTGGGTGCGAGAAATGCTATTTTATAATTTGAACCTTCACACAATTTTTTCCCCACTTACATTTTTACATACTAACTATTATTTTTTTCTTGGTTAATCTTTGTAAATGGAATCTTGATCTCCACTTAAGGTGTGTGGTACTAGATGTGATATGCACATTTTCATTGTACCTTGTGAGATTGACTTGACACATTGTTGACTATCAGAGTTTAATATTTAAACTTTTGTAAGGGATAGTGATGCTTAAGAACACTAATGGGAATTCATTGTTATTATTTGAACTATCACCTAATAGTTTTCCCACTTGCAAGACTAACAATTGAATAGTTCAAGAAAAAATTTCTGAATATTTTAGCAAGCCTAGAAACATAACTGTCATCATGTAATTGACCCAAGCTACTATATCTGTAAAGGGATAAATTTGGATATATATGTGTGTGTGTGGTATGTAGATAAGAGACCACTGTTATATCCTTTGGATTGTCCCTTAATATTTCTCCCACTTGCAGTGGCTAATAGTTAAATTTTGTACTGTGGGAGTGCATATGGGTTAGAAGTTCAAGAATGCCAAGATGACTTTATTTTTTGCCCAAGTACATGTATAGTTACAAGTTCATTTTTAATACATTTCATAAACCTACTTGATTACAAATAATCAATTGACGTGAGTGGTAGTTGCATAATTCACAAGATTCAGTAATCTTCTCAACCAATGTCAATTCCTGTGATGTGTTGGTATTAGTCAGATCATTCTTCAAGAATTGGATAATAGAAACATGATTTTATTTTCCTATTCAAAATAATAATGAAAAATTCACATCTTCTTCACATTAAATCTTGTAGGACAAATACCATTTCTCTTGTTTAATTAATTTATTTTGGTTAAATATTAGTGTCTTACAATGGGCAAGAACTACTAATAGAACTGGAAAATGTGCATGGTCAAAGGTCCCTTAGAATGCATGGTCAAAGGTCACTTAGAATTTCAGTAACATATTAGTAATGAATGGGCTTTAGAATGAGGAGCTTCTTTAGTTCAAGCACTATCACCTTGAGTAGCCTTATAAATCTCTTCATGTATGTCTCTATTTAATTTTCCTCAATTCACTCAATGGTATCAATAATAGGCTCCAAGGAATGAGACCTAAATATCAAAAATAAGGAGTTGGGGAAGAGATATAACCTCAATACCTCAAATAAAGTCATTTCCTTGGGTAAAAAATTGAAAGAGTTAGATATGGATACCTATTATAGCTTCGGTGGAAGTTACTCATATATCATATTTGGAGAAGACTTATAACCTTAGTACCTCAATCAAAGTCATTTCCTTGGCTAACAAGTTAAAAAATTAAGATATAGATACATATTATGGCTAAAAGAGAAGTATACATATTATAAAAGAAAGATATACAAAATCTCAAAGCCTTTTACAAGTCATAGAGGCCATAAGGTGATAGGGCATAGTTACTAAAAGCTACTACACTAGATATACAATGAATTTCAAAGAGATAAAATCTAAAACAGTGGGTTTTGAAGACTTGCATCCTTATGGAAATACAAACTATTATAGTAGAGAGTAGGACTATAGGTCAGCTAATGTATTATTTTATGTAAATACAAAGTGTTACAGTAGAGAGAAGGACTATAGGTCAGCTAATGCATATTTGAAGATAGCATTCAATTTTCAAATGAGCTCAAATGCATTCTATATAATTATCCTAAAACTATATTGAGCATGCACTATAAAATGTGAGACAAATACGGAGGCACCATTAAAAATTTAATGAGAGCAAGAGATAGAAAAAAAATCTCTTTTATTCATCATAAACAATATATCATATAGGTGTAGAATGTAGGACATGGACACCAAAATTGTATATTCTTATGGACTAAATCCAAAGATAAATTGTATGTCATTGAGAATGAGTTACAGAAGATGGATTCCATACAATGGAAATCACATGATTTAGAATTATAGAATCTAAAATGCAGTTACAGTGTCTTGTCATTTTTGTCTTCTTGCTCAGTTAGGCTCTTTCTACACGCTTTCTAGCAGGACAACCCCAGACACTGATGCACTTGTAGTATCCTCTGAGGAAAGAAAGCAATTGTAAATATCAGTTCACATTGAAAATTTACCAACAAAAATAAAAAAGTACAATAAAGCTTGACCAATGAAACAATAGGAGCCTCAATTACAGAGGCACTACTCATTTCTGGATACCTATGATAGCCATAAAGCCTATGTCAGAGAAGGAATTTTATAAACACTTTGGAGAAGATAAAAAAATTACACTTATTGAGTACAACAATCATACCTTGGATGTGGAGAACCCTTGACAAGTTTTTGACCATATTTTCTCCATGAGTATTCATCTAGTGGAATATCTGCCATTGATACTAATTGCGCACACTCTAACGATCCTTTTGAACCTAGATTTCCTAAAAATCCAATAGTGAACAAAGAAATCAACTTTTAACTCTCAAATACTTTTGGATCACCAATTAGAAAGAAATCACACCCATCTATGGTTTTTATATACAAAGATAGTAGCTACAATGGAAAAGGAAGTAAAAATCCATAAGAAAGGGCATTGAAATTTGGGCTTCAAGACAACAACATGAGCACAGAGGACAAAATCTAATGGCATAACAATTTTTTTTAATATTTAAGAGAATATGGTTTAAGATAACAAATCATTCTAAAATTACTTAAAGAAATTTGAAAAGAGAAATTCTAATAAGGTCATTCAATAAGAGTAGAGCTTGATAGTGAAATTATAAAGAAAAATATAAGTCCTGGGTCAACAAATCCTTGATAGAAACTCATCACTCATCATAAACTACAAGAACAAAAAAAAAACATTGATTGAAACTATGGCAAGTGAATCACCTCAAGATTCTACACAAAAAAAAAACCACTACTTGAAACCATGGCTTTTATGAATTGAAGATTCACAAATTCAAAAATGGTGCCAACTTTATTGGATCTTGAAAAAATTGTTAGCGACAAATATGTAGTTATTTGTCCTACAATAATCCATTAGGAAAAATTAGATGCACATACCAAATAAATTTGATTTGGACCTACTCAAACATAATTAATTAGAAAAGAACCATTATTATATCAATTAATCAAAGTCCAAAAATAAGAAAATGAAAATATAAGAGTTTGCAATCTCAAGAGACACATAAAAAGTAGAATCTTAGAAAATTTACCTTTTGTACCCATGAATGGATTTAGATACATGGAGCCTAGAAAAAGACATGTACCAAAGAATTAGAATCTAAATAAATTACCACCATGTGTACACATCTAAAAATGGTCACGGTTAACCAAACCTGTTAATTAATTAAATATGAATTATTTAATTAATATTCTTAAGTCATCTACATATAAATAAATTTAATTATTTATTTATTTATATTGTTTATTTTCCAAATTCCTGTAATTTAATTAATAAATAAAGTTTATTTAATTAATGATATCTTCCTCTTAATTAATTAAATAGATTTCACAATTTATTTACATTAATTATCACAAGTTTAAATTCTAAATTTAAATGATATTGTTCATTCCACATTTAATTCAATATTTAATTAAAACATTTTCTAAAAGCCTTTTCTCTTTTCACATAATTAAATATTTTCAATATTTAATTAAAGCCTTTTCATTTCTCTCATACATAATTAAATAATTTATTTATTTAAATTATGAGAGACACCTTTCGTTTGTCTCTTCATTTTCCATCCGTCTCTCAAAATTCCATCTTCTTTTCAAATTCTTGATCTCTCACCGTTCATTTTAACAGGTTTGAACTCAATTGTCGATCTTGGCCAATTGAATTCCTGCCTTTGAAAATCTATAAATACAACCCTCTTATGAGTTGAAAAGGACCTCGAATCCTAGATTTTCATGCGTAGTTACTATAGTTGCATTTTAGCATTTAATTAGCACATGTATTTTTATTAATATCATTCTCTCAAGCCGCCATTCTACAAGCTATTATTTTAAACAACTAGGAGCAAGCATCTTGAAATGAATCCTTGGAGATAGAGGACAATGGGATGAATTTGAGGGAGCTGCTTTTGTTTTAGAGTTTTCATTTTGCTTTCTTTAATTAGTTTCTTTAATCTAATGTTTCACTGGTGTATTAGTTTAGATTCATTTTGATTTGCACATTCTAACATACACATTTCTAGTGCCCACCGTGGGGCCTAGCCCCACATTTAATTTTTCTTTTTGTAGATTTTTTTGGCAGGTGATGGACAAAAATCATGTTTTGGTGCATACGAGTCTCGGTTCGGCACATACGAGGATTGTTTCAATGCATTTATGAGATCTTTCGGCGCATACATGACCTATTCAATGCATACATGACATGTTTCGACGCATACAAGGATTGTTTTGGTGCATCCCTGTAAGATCTTTCGATGCATACATGACCTATTTCGGTGCATAGATGACCTGTTTCGATGCATACAGTTGTAAAATATTTAAATTCTGATTTCGGCACAATCCGCAGATAGGATTTTTCAAATGTTATTTTTAACAGAATGAACCAATCCTAGGGTAGACATTTAAAATCTAAATTAACCAATCCTAGGATAGTCACCAAACATAAATTTTCTTTTGGTTAAAATGAATCCCATGTTTTTGGTGAAGCAATATCTTCACTTAGAATAGAGAATTTGTCAATTTGGGGATTTAAAATTGAACCATTATTGTTTGTTGTGATTGTGGGTAATAGGTTTATGCTCTCCCCTTAATTGGGTGATCAGAACACCAGACTTACCTTTTATTTTCTGCAATTTAATGCTTTATTACATCCTTTAGAAGGCCTGCTCTTGTGGGAAAAAGTACTCACCCAAGAGGAACGACCTAAGTGGGAACACCTAAAGCTAAGGTTTCCAACCCACTTTAATCAAAAGCAAGTTGTTGATGAAAATCCAACTTGACAGTAGTGCGCAGGATAACCATCCCCAAAACCTTTGTTCTAAAGGTTGGGACGTCTCTCGAGGGAGTATATCTATTTGCCACACTAAACGGATACCCTTACTACGAACCATAGTGTAGAAAGCTAGCCGTGTCAATATCCAAACATCATATTAATCACAGTGCAAGGGGAGGGAAGAATCTACCCCCAAGACACTCACCATATAGTCACCACGGTTTGTTTGCTCAAGGGATTCGGTATCCACTTCCGTCACTTTGAGTACGCACCTAGAAAAGACAAAAACACATGTGCCCTCTAGGGGTGACAAGGTTGTGTGAGTTGACACGATTTTAAGCTATGGACTGTGATTACTATGATGACCTATTTGACAAATTAAGAGTGAGTCTGACTGAAATGCTTATTTTGTTTAAAACCTGTGGAAATCTCAAGAACATACACTCTTTGTTTAGATTTTAGGATTAACAAAACAACTGTCTGCTTCTATGCTATGTTTTTCACATTTAAATTAGACTAAGATCATTCAAAACAAGAAAAATTTATCAAACTTTCAAAGTATGTCGGTCTCAAAAGTAATTTAGCGCATCTCGGGTCTGTTTTAGTGCATCTGTGCTCTGTTTCAGTGCATCTATGCTTTGTTTCAGCGCATTTGTACTCTGTTTCAATGCATCTGTGCTCTACTTCAGCACATCTATGCTCTGTTTCAGTGCATATGTGCTCTGTTTCAGCGCATTTGTGCTCTGTTTTGGCGCATTCAGTCTCTGTTTTGGTGCATCTATTTTTCGAGCCTAGGAGATTTTTTGACTTTTGGAAATCAAGTTTTATAGGTCTAGTCTTTCCCATTCCGAGAGTTTGGAATTCTACAACATTTGCTAAGAAGTCCTTAGAAAGAAAGATTAGAAAGCCCAAGAAGTCTCTCAGTTATAAGAAGGTATTGAAGAAGAGGAAATTTCTATATCAAAGTGGAAAGGTCCTGTTTGAACACCAAACCTTTATTCATCGATATCATGACTATATTAGAGGTTTCACTGACGATTATGCTATAGAACCTTTATACTCAAGAGCTTTCTTTCAAAGAAGATCCCTTTCTCAAAGGCATAACCATAGTCAACGTATTCATTCCTCCTATATTCCCCAACCTACAATCACATACGCTACTCATCCAAATCAAATTCTACAATACAGAACTCAAGCACATTAGGCATTTATTAAATTCATCTTTCTACAAAGCTAAGATCAAACTTCACAAAGTGAAAAAATCATCTTTATTTTTGATCTTTGGTTTAATTCCCACAATAAGGATTTTCATCCTTTCAATCAAGGAATCACGAGCTAAAGATTAAAAATATTTTAAGTCATAGAATCTTCATTCTATCCTAACTTTCATCACAATTGCACTATTTCATTCCTTTGATCAAAGTTAGTAGAATTTGAGTAAAGCTTATTCCTGTTACCACGAGATCTTGAAAGCACATAGAAAAAGATGAAAGTACAGTGAGAAAAATGGGTGATAATAGTGAGAGGGAGGAAAACCCCTTTAACACTTCAAATACTGAGGAATTAACGGAAGAAAAACTTCAAGAAGCAAAGTAGGATCCTCAATTTCATACTCTTACGGAAAGGATTTTAGAAAGAAACAATGAAAGATACTTTCTTTCTTTAGCTATTCAAGGAGCCAAGTTACCTGTCGATTTTGACATAGAAGGGATTAAAGAAAATCCTGAAACTCCTCTTAATGATTTTAGTGCCCTTACTCAATAGATCAGAGAATTACAAGGGCAAATAAAAGAAATGCAAGGGGGAGCAACAAAGACGTATGTTTTGGAGAAAATATGTCCTTATCCATTCGATAGAAATCTTTGAATGATTCCTTTTCCAAAACATTGCTAAATCCCTAAGTTTGATAGGTATAATGGGAAAACTGACCCCATTGAGCATGTAAGGGATTTCCGAAATATGAGCTTAGAATTTTCTCATGATGATACCTACTTAATGCGGTTGTTTCCACAAAGTTTGGGTGGACAATCCATGGAGTGGCTTTCAAAGATCACTCCCCCCATCAAAACCTTTGAAGAGTTGATAAATAAGTTTATATCACAATACTCTTACAACATCCAACACCAGATAACCATGCTTGATCTTTGTAAGATAAAACAAAAAGTAGGGGAATCTTTCACTACATTTTTGCAAAGATTGAGAAGAGTGTTTGCTAGATACTCTCATCCTGTTCCTGAAAAGGAAAAGATGGAAATATTCATCAATAGTATTAATCAAGAAATGAGTTACAGACTAAATCTTCCCTGTCCCCAATCATTTGAAAAATTGATTGAAAACACAATTATTATTGAAGGTGCATTGACCAAGCGTGGAGTTCTAAAAATTGATAAAGAGGGTTCAAATTTGTACAACAACAACAAAAACCATAATAACAACAATGACAAGTCACGATTTTGGACTCGAAATAAAAATGTTGTGAATGATGGGGTAGTAGGTGCTAACAATGTGAATACAAAGCCTGTTTTCCTTAATGTGTTAGGTGTTCAACGTAACAATAATACCAAAAATTCTAGCACCCAAGGCAATGTTTCCAATCAAGGAAACACAACTAACAATCGTGGAAATAATTTTGGCAATAATCAAAATTCAAATGTGCCCAGACCATCATATTTTTCAAGTCGACGGAGTTTTACTCCCTTGGGCCAATCTTTGGAATCCATTCTCAAAGAATTATTGAATCAAAATGATATTACATTGCCACCACAAAGAGACTATGAGCCTTGAGTTAAACTACCATCATGGAATGACTCACACTTCTGTGATTATCATAGGTGTAAAGGTCATAAGACAAGCAATTGCCAAGGGTTAAAGAATATTGTTCAAGATGTGATTGATAATCATACCATCGCAGTTGAGGGAAATAATGTCAATAATGATCATCAAGCATTCAAAAATATGCTCCCTAATTATCACAAAGGGGAATCCTCGAGTGACAAGGGCAAGAATTTTAATAACATCCACGACATTATCTTCAATCATATATATACTTATGATCCTCAAATCAACGTTATCTGAATCAAAGGTAAGCAAGAATATCGAGAGGTCAATGTTATGACAAGGGGGCAAGCCAAGATCATTGTCAAAGGAAGCTCATCTAAAGCAGCAATTCCCCCTCCAAGTCAATACAATTTGGTTGATCAATTACGAAAAACATCAGCCAAAATTTCTATCTTGGAACTTTTAAAGTTATCACCTGCACATAAGGACATTCTGGAAAAGGCCCTTGTTGATACAACTATATCTCTTGATCTAGATATCGATAAATTTCAAGCCATGGTGGGACACTTGTCCTTCTACACATGTTTATCTTTTTCCGAAAAAGATGATTCATCCATAACCCATCCGCATAATTCATCACTCTATTTAGAATTCAAGGTTCAAAAAGCCCACAGTAGATGTGTTCTTATAGATGGGGGAGCTGGATTAAACATTTGTTCTTTAAAATTGGTCCTAGCTTTGGGATATTCAACAGACTCTAGAGACCCACAGAGGAAAATTACAATCAAGGCCTATGATGATGAGGAAAGGAATTCCAAAGGTCTCATCATGCTACCAATCAGAGTGGGACCTGTTGTGAAGAATACCTTTTATCAGGTTCTTAATCGGGATCTAACCTATAACATTCTATTGGGTCATCCATGGATCCATGACATGCAAGTTGTTCCATCTACTTATCATCAATGTTTGAAGTTTCCATATGATGGACAAGAAGTAACAATACCCGCTAATCATATTAGCAGTCAAACTTGTTCTAACCTAAGAGCAACTTAGGACACATTTGTCCCACATAATAGAGAGGCTTTGGCCATCTCTACCTCCAAAAACAAAGAACAAGTGCAACAAATGATAAGCAATTTTGGCACCAAGTTAAAATTGAAAGATAATGGGGTGGGAGAATATTCTTTGTCTCTCTCTAACCTACCCCTATCCCCAAGATCCCATGGTCAGCCGTCAACATCTACACAATAGGCTGCAATAGTTTTAGCCTCAACTTCAACCCCCATCACCAAGTTTAATGGGATGTTTATCAAGGAAACTGAAGTAGAAGATAGAGCTATTCTTGATTGGCTCTATAAAGATGAATAAGGATCCATACAGCATATCAAGTTACCCACAAAACAATATGGAAAGGGTTATGCTATGATGCAACAGATGGGTTATGAAGGAAATGGCTCTCTAGGTAAGAGAAAAGAAGGTATTGTTGAACCTATCCAATTAAAAACAATGCATCCAAAAGATAAGACTGGGTTAGGATATGGTGAAGATACTAAGGAAAAATTAATGCAAAGGCCATCTAATGAGGAGTTAGCTGAATCAATTCTGAGAATTCAAGCAGATAATTTTGAAACAGACTCAAATGAATATGAATGGGATGACTTCTTGAATGATACTTTCATCTTAGAGAAAAGGGTGGATGTCATACATAGATTCTCACCTACATTCTTACAAGGAGAAAGCTCAAGACCTCTGCTTGGATATGCCATACAAAGCGATCAGGACTTTAGTGAGACCAATTCGATTCAAAGTGAGGTAGATCATTTTGAGGAGGATACCATCTTAGACTTCTCCCATAATAACCTTGACAATAACATCATGACCCTAACAGAAAATGACCTTACTCATCCTAATGATCCATTACTTTTGGTTCATCCCAAACTCATTGATTGGGAACAAGTTGCACCCATTGATGTTCCAACTTTTCCAAATGATGAAACCATAATAAAAATTTTGTTTATCCCATCTTGAAACAAGTTCCACCGAGGAATCACAAGATCAGAGTTTGCGACAGGAAAGTGCCAAGTTTCTCAGTTATGAAATAAATAATTTAAAAGAAAGACCTAATGGCGAAAACCTAACAAAGGAAGTATTAGGTCAAGAAAAATGAAAAATGAAAGAAAGATCTAATGGTGAAAACCTAACAAAGGCAGTATTAGATCAAGAAAAGAGGAAAATAAAAAGCGTATCCAATGGTGAAAACCTTTCAAAGGTGCCAGAGGATGGGAAACTTGACACTCTTCCGAAGTATTATTAGGAAAGATCTTCCATTCTAATTGAACCAACGGAGGCACTCAATATAGGTACTACAGAAAAGCCTAAAGTTTTGCAATTGGCTACATCTCTGACAAACAAAGAGCTACCTAAATTTACAGAATTTCTCAAAGATAATCAAATTAGTTTTGCATGGTCCTATGCAGATATGCCTGGATTGGATCCAGATCTCATCATGCATCATCTAACTATTACACCGGGGGAAAAGCCTATAAAACAAAAACTCAGAAAAATGCATCCACATGTTGCATTGTTGGTTAAAGAGGAATTGAAGAAACTTTTATATGTTGGATTCATCCGGTCCATAGATTATGCGGAATGGATCTCCAATATCGTGCCTATTTCAAAGCCAGATGGAAGAATTAGAATTTGTACAGATTTTAGGGATTTGAACAAAGCATGTCCTAAAGATGACTTTCCCTTACCAAACATTGATATGATTATGGATTTAACTGTTGGACATGCGATGTACTCATTGATGGATGGATTTTCAGGATACAACTAGATAAAGATTGCACCAAAAGATTAGGATAAAACAACATTTACATGTCCTTGGGGTAACTACTACTGGAACGTAATGCCATTTGAGTTGAAAAATGCAGGAGCTACATACCAATGAACAATGACAATGATTTTTCATGATATGATGCATACATTCATGGAGGACTATGCTGATGATCTTCTTGCCAAGTCTAACACTAGAGAAGGACACATCGATATCTTATCTAAAATTTTCAAAAGAATGGAACAATTCAAAGTAAGACTTAATCCAAAGAAATGTGTCTTTGGAGTGAAATCTAGAAAGTTATTAGGATACATTATGTCGAAAAAGGGAATTGAAGTGGATCCGGCTAAGTTACAAGCAATTCTTGATATGCCACCACTAAGGAACATTAGTCAACTACACTCTTTACAAGGACGGTTACAATCCATTCGAAGATTCATTGCTCAACTGGCCGATAAAAGTTTACCATTTACACATCTCTTGCACAAGAATGTTCTATTCTAGTGGGAGTACAAATACGAAGTAGCATTTGATCAGATAAAGCAGTATCTCATGAATCCACCAGTGTTGATTCCACCAGTATAGGGTGTACCTCTGATATTATATATTACTGCCACAGAAGTATCTTTAGGAGCATTATTGGCACAAGAAGACAACTCGGAAAAGAACGAGCCATTTATTAGATCAGTCGAACCCTAACAAGTCACAAAATAAATTATACCTTCATTGAAAAATCTTGTTTAGCGGTGGTGTTCACTTCTCAAAAGTTATGACACTACATGCTAACTCATACAGTAAAGCTTGTGGCTAAGATTGACCCACTCAAATATCTTCTAAGTAAGGCAACCTTAATTGGCAGGTTGGCTAAATGGGTTATGATCCTAAGTGAGTTTGATAATCATTACATGGATTGAAAAGCTATAAAGGGACAAGTAACTGTAGATCAATTAGTAGAAGCACCAATGCTAGCGAAACACCCAATACATGTTGATTTTCCTGATGCCAACGTGTTCACAACAGATATCCAACAATCATGTTCACTTTACTTTGATGGTTCTTATACTCAACATGGCTTAGGAGCAGGAATTATTTTTATTACACCTCAAGGACATACAATCCCAAAATCTTATCGGCATAAGGATTGTAGTAGACTGGAAAATCACATAACTTCAAGTTTTTGGCAATTCACAACTTGTTATAAATCAAATCAATGATGAATATCACACTAAAGATGACAAATTGATACCTTACAAAAGAATTGTGGAAGATCTTAAGAAATATTTTGTTACTATCAAGTTCATACAAATTCTGTGCATTGATAATAAAGCAGTAGATGCTATGGCTACAATCGCCTCTCTACTCCAATTGACAGAGAATCAAAAATGGTATGATTTCCTGGTGGAACAATTGTTTTCTCCCACCCATGACAATCCTGAAATGCAAATAATTTGCCATCTGATGAGTTCTAACTCTTCCTTATATGGCCAAATTTACACTTATCTAAAAGATACTACTTTACCCTTAGGCTTGTCTAGGAATCAAAAATGAAATTCCATTCATCAATCATCCCGCTACACCTTAATTGTTGACATTTTATACCGGCATGGTTTGGATGGTACCCTTCTTAGATGTCTTGAATGCGATGAATCAGAAAAGGCCTTACAAGAGGTCCATGGTGGAATTTGTGGGACACATTCAAGTGGACTAACCTTAGCAAAGAAACTTGTAAGATTAGGATATTACTGGCCAACCATGGAGAAATAATCATTCACCTTTGTGAAGAAATGTGCGAAATTTCAGATTCATGGGAATCTCATTCATGCTCCTGCTTAAGAATTACAACCCTTCACCACAACATGGCCTTTTGCTCAGTGGGGATTGGATTCGGTTGGCAAGATACATCCATCATGTTCAAATGGACATAAATTTATCATTACAGCCACTGAGTATTTCACTAAGTGGATTAAAGTTGTTCCTCTAACAACTATTACGGACAAACAAATCTCTTCATTCATATTGAATTATATCATTTTTAGGTACGTCATTCCTAAATACATTATCATAGATAATGGTAGACCCTTTAAAAATTAGGATGTTGATGAATTATGTGAAAGAGTTCACATCCAACACAGGTTCTCTACACCTTATTATCCACAAGGGAATGGTCAGGCCGAAGTTTCAAACAAGACAATTCTAAAGATTTTGAAGAAGATGGTGAATGAAGTAGGCCATGATTGGCATGTCCAACTGAATCCAACATTATGGGCCTACAGAACAAGCATTCGCACACCGACAGGAGCTACTCCTTATGCATTGGTCTATGGAGAAGAGGTTATTCTACCACTAGAAGTTGAGATTCCTTCACTTTAAGTATCACTCAAAGGGCTAATCAATGACGAAGACTACAGAGTATCAAGGTTACAAGAGCTAGAACTACTTGATGAACGATGTCAAACTGCGGTTAATCATTTGAAGGGATATCAACAAATTATGTCCTGTAGCTACAATCACAGAGTCAAACAACAAAATTTCCAAGTGGGTGATTTGGTTCTTAGAGAAAAACCTCGAAATCAACAAGATCGAGAAAATAAACTTAAGTTTGAACCTAATTGGCTAGGCCCATTCGTTATCGTTGCAACATATGGATCGGGGGCATACCAGTTGTCAACAACAGAAGGGGACCTATTCAAAGATCCAATCAATAACATTCATCTGAAAAGGTTCTACACCTGAGAAAATATCAAAAACAATATAAAAAGTCCTAAAAAACAAAAAACAAAAAAAATTGCCTTGATGAAAACCTGGCAAACAGGCATTGATTGTGATTTTATTTAGCTCTCTCATCTATTGGGATTCATTTTTCATATCCCCCCTTTCATCAACATCACACCATTGCATTTGCATTATATCATCTTCTTGGAACGACAAGGATTTCATCATGGCTTGATGATTTGACGGTTATCCATCGCAACGGTTGTGTCTAACAAGAGTCAAAGTACAAGGTCACTAGGGCGCAGTTCGCTTCTTGAAGCTTTTCTAACAGATAGTCGGTAGCGTGTGTCTAGCATCAGAATATCAAAAATAACAGTCTTGTCCAATTAAAATGATCTTTCATGATTATTTTGAAAGATAATTTAAAACAAATTGGATGATCTTAATCTGAATAAAATGAATGACAAACTTAAAAGCATAAGTTGCAAATTGTTGTTTTGATATCTAATGACATAATATCTTTGGAGTGGTTCAATGATGTACTGAACTAGAATGACGAGGAAGAAGTATGATTTTTCTTTGATTGTTGTCTGTAAGTTAATCATTAGTATTGTGCAAATTTGTCTTGGGACATGCTCTACAAAAGTATCATTGATGACATTTCAGAATTTGCATAGGAAAATGGTTAACTTTTGTCTGTTTATGCAAGCAATACTCAGGTCATATTGGTTCAATTATACCTCGATGCTTGTATTAACTTGCTACATCAAACATTATGAAAATAGTACTCAGGTCATCATTGGTGCTAACATACCTTTTGATGCTTGTACTAACTTTTAACATATCAAAAGGCTCAATGATGACAACTAAACACAATAGGAAATGGCAAGAAGGAGAATGGTTCATTATTTCATTTAGGATTGCATAATTCATTATTAGGACTGCATAATGCATTTGCATTTCGAGGGACTTTTAAATAGAGTTTTGAGCATTGATCACATTCTTGAATATCTTTTTCAGACAACGGTGGAGTATGAATAGACATTTGTTACATCTCATTATCATTATCATCACACTTGCATACTTACATCATTATTTCATTTCATTATCATAATTATCATCTCATTTTTCATGATCAATATCCATCATTACACATCATATGCATGGTCGTTATCTTAATCATTCATTAACATATACATTTGCATATTTCACACACATTCATAAATAAAATTGCATTCATGTCATTCTTTTCACATCATCATTATTATCATGTTCATTTGCATCATATATCATAAGTTCATTACATAAGTGCATTTCCACATCATCATCATTATCATCCATTGCATCATAAATCATGTCATGTTCATATCATTCATTACATATTACATCATCATAGATCATATTCTCTCATTTCATCTAAAGAATTTACATTATGCATCATACATTCATTACATACATCAGAAAGAAGGAAAAAATCATTTAGATTATATCATATCATTATTGCATCATCATACATGACATAGCATATAAAAGTAAAAACATACATCCATAACATGTGCATAATCAAATCACCACTGCATATCATAGATCTCATCAAAACAAATGTCCAAGAATACAAGGATATCAAATGTTTCAAAAAGATATATCGCATACAATGGCATAAATGTGTATAAAATGCTCATCACTGAGGGGCATCTAGCCATGGAACATGACTGCTACTACCTCCAGAGGTAGTAGGTCTTGACGGATCTCTACTCCTAGAAGCTCTGATCTCTCATCTGATCGGTTGACCCACACTCCTGGTCGCACTCTTAGAGTGACTGCTTGAATGAGTCCGAGTCCGAGTACCTGACTGTGTGAATGCTATCCGCCGCTCAGGTGGCACTGCCTCAAAATATCTCATCCTATAGTACTTGGCCTCCCGAGTAGTCTCTAGTCCCTCTGCTACAACCTCTCCAATAGAGGTGCTCTCAACTGATCTCAGAAGTCTCTTGGCTACACCCTCAGGCTGTATGCATCGCTCCCTAAAGTTGTCTCTCTTAGCTGCAAGCTTAGCTATTTCTGGGTTAGGAGGTAGTGGCTATGCTATTTGTACCTATAGTTGACTAAGGGTCACCTGTGCCTATGCCAACTGAATCCAAAGAGACTGAACCTCAACCTGCAAAGCATCCACATGTCCCTGTGATAGAGCCCTGATAGTAATTCGCGACGCTGAAGTGTTGGCCTGACCCACCACTTTGGATGTCCATGGCCTCATGCTGAAGGGAACATCAAAGAAAATTCTCTATCCCCCGTCATCCCCATCATCCCCATTGTCCAAGTCATCTGACTCCTCATCCATCTCCTCATCCTTAGAGATCTCATCATCCACATCCATAGCCACTCCACCGATATCCTCGCCCTGATCTGCCTATACCTCTCCCTATGCTGGTACTTGTGCCTGACCCTATGGCTGCTCTACTACTGGAGGTCCCTAGGGCTGATGTCACCCCATCTATACAAATGCTCCTCCCATCAATAGGGCAGGCTCATCTAGATTGGTAAATCGTGGGAAGGGATGTGTGTAAAAATACGCTACGTAATCATCTGTCATCCCTACATTGGTAACCTCTGGATGCATGGTCCACTAAGTTGGCTGCAACTCAAAGTACTCTGCCCTGGCTGCCTCAATGGTCACAAAGGGACCCCACTCTGATACATCCTCTCGGCATCTGGCATAATGTTCCACACCTTGCGGCATCATTTGAACCAATCCAAGCTGTCTCAACACTCTCATCACCAAAAACCGCTCGATGATGAAAGGGGTCCTCCCGAGAAAATATCTGGATCTGGTCATGTATGGAAGCTCTATATCATCGGTCTCCCATGGGTTGTAGTCTACATACGGTCACCAAATGACAGTATCTAAATCATCAAGTACCCGCCACCAATACTCCAATTTTCCCAGGCTCGGCTGGACAAGGGGCCCTATATATGCATAAATGTATGGAAAGCCAATGGAGCGATCTCTCCGAATGATGGGGCGTGTAATAGCAAAGTTCTCCCATGCGAATATATGTAAAAGAGTCACTCCACAAGAGAGACTCTTCCCATTTGTGTACACGACCTGATGAAGATCATGGTACAAATGGGCAAGCATGCATGACCCCCATGCATATCTGGTGCAGTGGAGAAGCATATCCTCCAAGATCCTACCCCAGCCAACTGATAATCCCTTTGCCCTACGATCAGGACAAAAGAAACCACCGATCATCCCTGCTAAAACCAAAGGCAGTGGGGAATATCTCTCCATCATCTCCTTCTAGGGAAGCTCATATCCGGAGACATGAGGATCCTGGAAGACCTGTCTTAAAGCATCTGTCCCTCCAATCTCCTTGTGATCATAAATCACAAGCTCTCCAACCACAGGAATACCCAGAATCCTATAAAAATCCTCTGGGGTCACCGTGATCTCTCCTATCGGCAAGTGGAAGGTGTTGTGCTCACTGTGCCATCTCTCTGATAAGGTAGTCAACAATGCCCTATTGACCCGATACTGTGGGATACTCAACAGAGCTCTCAAACCACACTGATCTATCACTCCTAAATCCTTGTGGGAGAGTCGGGGAATCATCTTCCATGTCTGCGGAAATCTCTCTCTGATCTGGAGGAGGTTAAATTCCTCCTTTACAATATCATCAAGCAAGCATGCAAATCAATCAACAATGGATATCATCAATGAATCAGTACATCAAGCAAGTTCAAATCAATTACTATTTGTTTTTCATATCACATGGAAACAAATTTAACAGTCATCATGACTCAATTTGGCTTTCAAACAGGAAAGAAAATCTATCATTTACTATTTGTTTTTCATATCACATGGAAATAAATTTAACAGTCATCATGACTCAATATCTATCTATTTGACTTTCGATCAGGAAAGCAAATCTATCATTTCTATTTTTTTTTCATATTGCATGGAAGCAAATTTATCAGATCTATTTGTTCTTCAAGCACGAAGACTAATTTATCAAATCTAATCATTGATGATCTAGCAACAATTGTCAAGCATGCATCATTTTTTTCTTCAAAAATTGAAATTCAGAAAAATCCATGGATGCGCCAAAATAGTCAATCAATGCGCTAAAACCATGGATGCGTAACTTTACTCCATGGATACGCTAAAATAGACTATGGATGCGTGATTTCATGAATGCGCTATTTTATCAAGAAAATGCACTAAAACAATTCATCTATGCGCTAATCTATCACCCTCTGCAGGAGAACTTCATGGATGCGCCATTTGATCTATCCTATGTGCTAAATCACCTATGCACGACTGTTTTGCACCTATGCACCACTTTTGATGCACTGATTTATCTAATCTATGCACTAAACTACGGCTCGTATGTGCTAAAACAAAATTTTAAAAATAAAAAAAGCATCCGAAAATCATTAAAAATTTCAAGGAGAGGTTTTGATCGACTTACTAGAGGTCCACACGCAGGTGGTCTCTGATGACGACGATCTCGCTCGAATCTGTGGCGCTCATAAGGGATCGACATCGCTAATATCTCTCTTAGAGCTCCAAAATTCTCAAAGGTTAATGTTCAAATGAAAGTGACTTCTCACCTTTTTCACCTTTTAAAGAGCTAAAAATGGCATTTTTACTATGCAAAGTACTATTTCGAGAGTTAAATCGCCAAATTTTCTCTGAAATCATCTGAAAATCTTCCAAATCAGTCTCATAATCATTCTCATCACATGATTTATCTCTCGAGGGGGCATATAGCATCATCAGTAAATTTTTCAAAATCAGGGGCAAATTCTTTGAAGCAATGCTTAAACACATCACTTCAAAGAGGGGCAAAATGTACACATCTAAAAAAGGTCATAGTTAACCAAAACTATTAATTAATTAAATATGAATTATTTAATTAATATTCTTAAGTCATCTACATATAAATAAATTTAATTATTTTATTTATATTGTTCATTTGCCAAATTCTTCTAATTTAATTAAATAAATAAAGTTTATTTAATTAATGCTATCTTTCTCTTAATTAATTAAATAGATTTCACAATTTATTTACGTTAATTATCACAAGTTTAAATTCTAAATTTAAATGATATTCTTCATTCCACATTTAATTAAATATTTTCAATATTTAATTAAAGCCTTTTCATTTCTCTCACACATAATTAAATAATTTATTTATTTAAATTATGAGAGACACCTTTCATTTGTCTCTTCATTTTCCATCTTTCTCTCAAAATTTCATCTTCTTTTTGAATTCTCGATCTCTCACTGTTCATTTTAACAGGTTTAAACTCAACCATCGATCTTGGCCAATTGAATTCCTGCCTTCGAAAATCTATAAATACAACCCTCTTATGAGTTGAAAATGACCTCGAATCCTAGATTTTCATGCGTAGTTACTATATTTTCATTTTAGCATTTAATTAGAACATGTATTTTTATTAATCTCATTCTCTCAAGCTACGATTCTACAAGATGCTCTTTTAAACAACTGAGAGCAAGCATCTTGAAATGAATCCTTGGAGATAGAGGACAACGGGACGAATTTGAAGGAGCTGCTTGTGTTTTAGAGTTTGCATTTTGCTTTCTTTAATTAGTTTCTTTAATCTAATGTTTCATTGGTGTATTAGTTTAGATTCATTTTGATTTGCACATTCTAACGTACACAACATGTTTAGTTCAAAATTTTGAGCAACTATTGTGAAAACATAAAATAAAAATTTCATCTTGTAACTATAACTTGTTTACCTATTAATTAAGTCAAGCTCCAGCAAGGTCATCATGTTGGCTCTAAATCAAATGGCCCTCTCAATGAGAATATTGCTCTGATGGATGTGCTGAGCCCTAGAGATAATACAAGACATGTACACAATCTAATTACATTATGCCAAATTGGAATAATGTTCTATATCTACATACATGTGTACAAATTATGTACATACCTGAGTACATGATTTAAAAACTTAAAACTCATTTGTCCACTAACATTAATTGTATCATTTGAATCAGGCCTCTGTACGCACTCTATCCTCACACTAGGTGTAACATGAGCTAACTCCCTCTACAATATATATATATATATATAACATAAATGTGTACATTAGTACTATATACCATTTAAGTAAAATAAGTAATTTAAAATTTAAACAAATTTAAATTGTGCATGTGTGTACATACATACATACCTCTATATCAAATGGTGTAGGATCATTTGCAATGATCCTATCTGTCAACTCGACTATATCATGGGTCTCCTTAGCTCGCTCCAATATTGATGAGTGTAGTGGACTAACCAGGTGAGAGGGCATCGATGACATATCTCCACATAGCAGCATATCCACGTAACCTGATGATCCCATTGTCTGTAACTAATCCTCAATTGCATCTAGGACCTGAGATGCATGATGTTGAACACTCACAGAATGACCAGGAGGTGTATCCTCCTCTCCAGCAAGCGAATGATATGTAGGTGGATCTGTAGGATTTGCAAAGCTACCAGGTTGATGTGAATGTGATGAAGGACCTATAGCTTGGTTGGATCCTAGATGTGAATGCAAAACTCTACCCACATGTCCTTTGACCTCATGTATTGGGATACCAAGCTCTACTGCAATGAAATCATATGCCTCCAATAGGTATTCTTACAAATAATGAGTAGTACTCTGAAGCATCGACTCTCCTATAAAACCATCTATGTCTGATGGTGAAAGGACACCCACCATACCATAAGGATCGGTAGCATGATCTGATGATCTAGATCGTGTAGAATGACTCATCAAATATCTACCCACACGATTAGTAGATATCATAGATGCAACAATTGCTTCCCTTTGAGAAGCAATGATAACTTAATTTGAAATAGGCATGAGGGTTGGGGAGATAGCAAGTGATCACTCCCCAACCATATCTTGACAAATTGGAGGTAGACGATCTGCTCGACAAAAAAGCATCCCTATCAGCTACCCTACCACACCCGTGACCATAATATTCTGGTAGTTCTAAATAGTTGGTGTAGAGGCCCAAATGAACCTCGACGTACAACTGTTGTGCAAAGTATAAAGGAATTTGGTCATTATTTGGATATTGACCAAATTTTGCAAGGAAGTGTGGGTATATTAAAGGGGCCATCTGATGATCAACACATCAAGTCACCTGATATCCCTTAACCTTGGATTTATCAAGGTAGAATGAAAAACATTGTCTTTTGATGGTTTATTTTGGGACTTGTAGTTGAACATTTGCAAGCGAAAGCTCGCCTCTAATCTCTTGTTGCATCTGAGCAAGAATAACTGCTATATTTTCAGTAGACAAAGCATGTCTGTTCTCAAATTTCCATATAATCTTCTCTAAGCTATGTATAATGGATACACATGTATCCTTGTAAACCCCTGTGGTGGTGGGGTCAAGTAGAATATGGCGTAATTTATAAATCTCATCCTTTGTATTGGTAAATATACCACCAGTTGGTGGTTCCTAAGCTACCATATCAATCCCTAATTTGTCCAGAAAAAAAATTACTTGAAAGATCCTAATGTTTAAATTCAAGTGAACAAAAATAAATTAGAAATAAAATGAAAGACAAGGGGGAAGAGATATTTTCTACAAGGGAGCAATTATTTTTTGAATTTCCTAATTTGGTTTCTACAAATCACAAAATATACCCATAAATGTTTTGTAGGTGGACATGTACAATTCTATTAATTCTCAGCGAACCCAAGTGGCCACAACCAAAAATTTGTGTTCACACTAAAGTTTGAATTTCAATAAACACACAAACATATTTAATAACAACTTTTTGATTGACAAAGAAAGTGTGTTAAAAGGGGAAGAGTACATAAAATTATTCTAGGCATTAATATTATTATGTTTAATCTATAGAATGAATCCTAGAAGAAAACATAAGACACACTGTGTTGAACTCGTCCTCCGAAATTGAAAGGATGCAAGAATAATGTCTGAAATTTTAATGTCACAAATCTCTATACAATCTTCATAATATGTTAATACTTCTCTTAATATTAATATCTCTTACCTATATACATAAAATAAATTTATTTATTTCTAATTATATACTAACACTTTCTTTTATTTTTATCTTCCATTCATAATTAATTATGAGAATA
The DNA here is from genome assembly GCA_007115665.2 of Sequoiadendron giganteum. Lineage (NCBI taxonomy): Eukaryota > Viridiplantae > Streptophyta > Pinopsida > Cupressales > Cupressaceae > Sequoiadendron > Sequoiadendron giganteum. Next base: position 28,750 of record VCHN02000807.1, read on the forward strand.
TTTAGTAGTATTTATAAATGAATATATCTATTCATATATATTTACTTTATTCACTTTAAAAGAAAATAAAAAAAATAGAAATAACCACAAAAATTAAATAAGATTATTTTTCTTCTTTCCACTTAAACTTACTTAAAGATTAAATGGTAAAAATCACTTAAAAGTTAAATGGACATTGAAATAAGTGTTCCATATTTAAGAAAGGTTTTTTGAGAGGAATTTATGTGAAGCCTTAAATGAGGGACTCGCACATCTTAATTATGCCACTCACAATTAACTATAATGGATTCCATTTGCCCGTGACTTAAAATTATAATGATTCTGAACTATCAAATTTTATTGATTACGTGCATCAACATTAATAGGCATATTAATATCCATGATAGAGAAAACATAAAGACAATGTATTGATCATATTGGTTATGCTAAAGTTGACTTACAAATTAATTTTGGTAAAATGTGGATTTATGTGCTAAATACCGACGTAAGCAACACCGGTACAATATTCAAGCAACTGTGCATGTGAGTGATTTTTATTGGACTATTCTACATATCAAAAAAATTGTGATGCCAATGAACTGTCCATCTCTTCTAATTTGATAGACATTTTACTACTTTCTTTTTTCTTTTCTTTTTTTTTAACAATATTTACTCAGTCTTTAGCTGTAATGTTTGGGTAGGAATGTCATAAATTTTTAATATAATAAAAGTGTTGTGATATAAGAAGTGGTTCCATTTATTATTCCCCATTTTTTATACACACAGTAAAAGGTTCCTATACT
>VCHN02003502.1:0-14024 GCA_007115665.2 Sequoiadendron giganteum
GTTCTAACCTTCCATTTCACAGATATTTTAGCCTATTACATTTGTAAAGGCCAAAGGAAAGTTTGAATGGGAAGTTGACATGAAGTTGGAATATGATGCCTTGATTAAAAATAAGACTTGGGTGTTGTGAACATTGCCCCCCAAGAAAGAAATCCATTGGTTGCAAATGGATTTATAAAGTGAAGTGTGAAGTGGATGCTTCTTTAGACAAGTATAAATCTCGTTCTGGTTCCAAAGGATATGCATAGGAAGAAGGGGTAGACTTCGAAGAGACATTTGCCTCTATTGTAAAACTGGTAATCTTTTGGTTGGTTATCTCTATTGCTGCTTAGTTTGGATGGAATGTATATCAAATGGGTGTCAAACGTGCCTTCTTGAATGGAGAATTGGAGGAAGAGATCTACATGAGTCAGCCACAAGGGTTTCGAGTTTTAGGCAAAGAACATTTGGTTTGCAAGTTGGCAAAGTCCTTGTATGGACTTAAGTAGGCTCCACTAGCCTGGTATTTTTGAATTGATCAATATCTTTGAGATTATCTTTTTAGCAAATGCTATTCTCAACTCACTCTCCATGTCAAACCAATGATGGTGGCATAGTGATCCTAGTTTTCTATGTTGATGATCTTACCATCACTAGAAATAGTGCAATTTTAATTGAATAGGTGAAATATGATATATGCTTTGTTTTTGAAATGACAAATACAAACCTACTTCAATATTGTTTAGGTGAAGAATTTTGGCAAACTAATCATAATTTATTTGTATCACAACTAAGTTTGCCAAATCTCTTTTAGATTTTTTTTGAATGACTGAATGCAATCCAACCCCTATGGAAGTTGGGATTAAGGTCTCAACCAACATTGTTTCATCATTGGTCAATGAATCAATGTATTGGCAATTTGTTGGTAGTTTGATTTATTTTACTACTCCTAGACTAGATCTATGTTTTGCAGTTAGTTGTCTTTCTCATTTCATGTCTAAACCTTAAGAGGAACATTGGCAAGTTGCTAACTAAGTCTTTCAATATGTCAAAGGGTCCCTTTACTTTGGCTTTCTATATGAGTAATCTGTTGACTTCATGTTAACTGCATATACTGATTTTGATTGGGTTGGATCAGTTGATACAAGAAAGTCTACAACATGTTATATTTATAATCTTTGGTTAGGAGTAATTTCTTGGCAGAGCAAGCTCCAAAACATAGTTGCCTTATCTTCCATTAAAGTAGAATATAAGGTAGTTGTCAGTATGGGTTGTGAGGCAATGTGGTTAAGAAGATTGTTCGTTGATATTCAATTGAATCAAATTGCACCAATCTCACTTTTCTGTGACAACCAAAGTGTTCGCAAGATGGTGAAGAACTCAGTCTATCGTGCTTGGACTAAACACATTGAAGTTTATCATCATTACATTCACTAGTTGGTTGATAATGAAGACATTAGACTTTATTATTGTCCTACAGAGGACCAGATTGCAAACATAATGACTAAACCACTTGGTAAAGATAAATTTGTTAAGATTAGGTATAAACATGTTGGAAATATTGTCCATTGATGTCAAATGGTGAAGAGGAAATCGTTATAGGTCAAAGGCCATTAATTGCATCATCAAAAGGACAATAAAATTGGTTGACTTAATGTATAACTCCGATGCAAAATTACCAACATCATTCAAGATATGGAGCAGTGAAATCTAAGTCTTTGTTTATTGGTGAAGTCAAAATAAAAGTTAAAGTGTTATATGGCCAACCCATTCAAGTGTCCAAGGGAACGATGAGATCAAAAGAAGAGCAGTGATTATCACATGATTCCTAGAGTAGCATTTCATAAAGGATATTTTATTAGTTGAATACAAGCCAACTTTGAAGAATTAAAATAAAAAATTTCCTTAGGATGGCTGACTACTTCTCATATAGACACCACTTTGATGCTAAATTAAATTGTTAGAAGGCTAGCCAACTCTATTGGGTGCATGTGTTCCTTGGGAGGTGTTTAAAATAAATTGCAATTAAATTATTTGATGAGGCCGAGCCCCCTCATAGAGGCGCCTCACTTTGCGGATTTAATATTTAGAATAAAATATTTTTATTTTTATTTGATTGTTTGCAAGTGTCTTGATTTCATCAATCTAGACAAGGTCTTAGTTAGTCATGTGACTTTTAATATTTAATTAAAATAAAATATTTTAAAGTAATTATTGGAGAAGAATGATGTGGAAGGATAAATTAATTAAATAAATAAATAAAATATTTATTCAATTAAAGTGGCTACAAGGGTGAAGGATAAATTAATTAAATAAATAACAAATATTTATTTAATTAAAGTGAGGGATAAAGGTGAAGGATAAATTAAGTAAATAAATAATAAATATTTATTTAATTAAAGTGGAGGATAAAGGTGAATGGTAAATTAATTAATTAGATAATAAATATTTATTTAATTAAAGTGGGGGATAAATGTTAAGGATAAATTAAATAGTATTTAATTAAAGTGGGGGATAAATGTGAAGGATAAATTAATTGATTAAATAATAAATATTTATTTAATTAAAGTGGGGGATAAAAGTGGAAGATAAATTAATTAAATATATATTTATTTAATTAATGGATAGGATCGGGTAAAGTCAAGTGTGGTTAGGTATAGTCAAATTTTAGGTGTCTATACACCTAACTGTTTTACCTCCTAGGTCCTATTCACACTAGCTTAGTTGAGTTTACTTAGGGTGCTCACAAGATACTTATCTCTTCATGTCTCATGCCATATGATTGTGACATATGTTAATAATCATATGATATCTTATTTCATCCATTTGCCTAGATATAAGTAAGGTCTCTCTTGTACATTATGTATCATTGTTCCATTTGATAATTGTAGCATTTTTGCATCCTTTGATTGTATAGAATTATCTCTCATGTTTGATCCCTCTTGTGTTTTTATTGAAGCTCCTAAATCTTGGGTGGCTACCTCCATAGCCAAATCTTGCACAAAAGAGATAATTTTATACCAATACTTACAAAGTTTACTCAAAATGTAATTGTTTTAATAAAAAGCATTTTTTTTGTCTAAATTCTTATCATAAAAAATAAATTATATGCTTTGGAGAGGATTATCTCATTTAGTTCATCACATTTTCTAAAATTTCAATATTTTAATTAATTTATAACCAACCTCATGTTTAATTATAATGACCTACTTGTAATAAATTAGAAATACCATAATAAACCCAATTCAAATATTCAAAATATATTATCAAATTCTAAACTCCATGCCCTACCAAAGTTGTTTTCATATTTTCATAAAAAATATCCTTTGTTAGAGAAATGTGGAGTCGAAGTTCTATTTTTGTTAAATTTGCCTAAAAAAAAGGGCCAAGTTTTTACATGGGCTCTTAGCTTGGTAGTTTTGAGTGAATTTTTATCGTGAAACCTTCTATACAAATCAATATCTATTTCGATTTTGATTTCAAATCTATATCAAGTTAATATTTTTAATGAAACAATTTTAAAACTCTTTGTGCCAAGTAGTTTTGATGAAACTATTTTGCTGGACCAAAGTGAGACACAACTCTAGAATTTCACGATGACATCAATAAAATTTAAGGCCATAAGGGTGGCTTGACCAACTTAGTCTAATTTCAAAAATGTACTATGACCCAAGGTTGACTTGACCCAATATTATTTTTAGTTCTAACTCATGTCAAAAAGTTTAATTTGTGCACTTATGACTTGTATAAAAGGATGTCATTCCTATGTCATTTCAATCACCCATAATCATCAACTACTATCATCGAGATCCATTATCAATCACTATCATTTTTTTCATAGCCCTTGTCTTTACATCAATCAAATCTTTCCTACATTAGCTCATGCATTCATTGCACTTCATCCATTGTATAAAGTCTCAAGAACTCATTATTATTGTACATCTTTGTTAGCTACCTACACATCCATTGCATATATTGTTTCGTGTGTCTTCTAACTTATCACAACATTGTTGAATCAATCAATGAGACTAGATTACAATCAATGAAGTATCAAGGACTACCTATTGCAATAACAAGTTCTAATGATGCTTCTCAACACCATCAAATTTTTTATTGACATGTATAGACATGTGAACAACTTTTGCAAGTATCAAAACTTTAATTTGTTAGAGATTAGAGTCACTCAAAAGATAAAGACAACCCAAAAATATCAATAAGATCCTCAAGAACTTTAAGAATTTTCCTACAATCTTGATCTAAATATTTACAAAATCTAAAAATTCGCATAATACATTAACCTTAAACTATTCATCCCAAATCCAATCTCAAATTCTAAATATAAGATCTCCACCACAACTCAATCAACTTCCCCTATTAATATTTCAGTTATTTTGATCTCTATTTTAATATCATATTCAAATACATATAGACTAAGCTCTTTATATTCTACTTTTCACTACCTCTTCATCATCTTAATAATAAATACACTTAGAAATAACAATGTTTTACAAAATTAAATTGGATAAGAAAAATAGACCTGAATTTATCGCATTTTTCTTAATACGGGAAAAATAAACGAGTATACACGTACATGAGACTTTCGAGATAATGCTATCAATACACCTACTACAGTAAACAAACATGGGCCCACCATTTAGAGACCTTTACAGCCCCACCTGCCTAAAAAAATATCGATTTGTGGGCCCCCACACCGCAAATATCAACCCTCGCTTCAGTCCCCGGCGGTCACATGCTTAGACTTTTCGTATAAGCGAAAGTAGCAACTAAAAAAGCAGATGAACAAAGATGCAAAAGCGAAATGTTTCAAGCGAGCGGTCACGTGGGCGGAAAGAAGCCCTTTTCGGACATTATAATTATATCCCGTTTGAATCTGTGTACAGAGTTTCTAAGCTACGTACTGAGCAGTAGTTCACAGCTCAACTCAGAAAAAACCACAGCAAAAAGAGAAAAAAATAATGTCGATAATTTCGAATCTCTAAACTTAGCTAAAAAAAGAATTGGGATTTTGAGTGAAACCCTAGCGAAAAAGATGAAGAAAAGAATGTCTGGACGAAATTTTTTCTGAATTTTAGGCGCTGTAGAGTAAAAAATTTGAACAGTTGAATTCTATGTAGTTATTATCATGGAGGGCAGAGAATCTTCTGTGGCTTTGCAGCAGCAGGGGGGGGCGCCTTCTTCTGCTTTTGCAAGGCCTTCTGCCGCAATTAACATCAATAACAGCAATATTAATAATAATCCGGGGGTCTCCGTTTCGGCTTCGGCTTCAAATGCTATTGTAATGCAGGGGGTTTCGAATGCCATAATGTTGAAGAGGAAGAGGGGGAGGCCGAGGAAGTACGGGCCAGATGGCGGCATGACATTGGCTCTGCCGCCTCCCATGGCGTCATCGTCAGATATGGTTTTGGTCTCTCCCGGTTCTTCACAGAGGCGTGGAAGAGGTCGTCCGCCTGGCTCTGGTAGAAAACAGCAAATGGCTGCGCTAGGTAAAGTTTATTTTCATTTAAATTTTTTCTGTAGTTTTCTTTTTTCTTTTCGATTTTTTAAGGCATTTGCAGTGAGCAGTGTTTTTACCCTAGAATTTCCGAAAAAAGAGCAATGGCTGCACCAGGCGAGTAATATTTTATTTATATGTAAATTTACGGCAGTAATTTATTGCAATTTAAGGCACTTGTAGCGAGGAGTGGTGTTAACCCTATTAGAAGATAATGGCTACACTGAGTAATGATTACATTCTCACGTTTCTCTTATAATTTGCTTTCAAAAGGTACAATTTGTTTTCAATCACTATTTTAAGGAATCTGTAGTGAGCAGTGGAATTTACACTAGAATTTATTAAAAAACAGACGCACTGGGTAAAATTATTTTTTCATTTTTATTATTTTGCTATTTGTTTGGAAGGCACATTTTTTATTTTATTTTTTACGGGATTTTTAGTTCCCGGTGATCTTTTATCTTAGATTTTCTAAGAAAAGGAGCAAATGGCTACGCTAGATAAAGATTATTTTCTCATTCTTATCTAGTATTATTTTTTGGGGGAGCATATTTTTCTGTTTTTTTGGGAATTCGACTTGAGCAAGAGATTTTTACGTTAGAATTTAACAGGAGTTGGCTTCCTTAGGTGAAGATTACTATCTCCTATTTATTATTATTGTTATTATTTAATTTAAAGCCGGTAATTTTTCGTAATTAAAGTTTGAACTTTTTAAAGGCATTTTTATTGAGCAGTGCTGTATGCCGTAGAATTAAGAAGAAACAGCAAATGGATGCATTAGGTAAATGATTATTTCTCTTCTTTGTTTTTAAAATTTTTACAGGCAATTTTTTAATTTTTTGTACTTTTATAGAGTTTGTAATTGCAATGATCTTTATCTTAGATTTTAGAAGAAAAAATAAACGGCTGCACTACATAAAGATTGATTTTCTCATATTTATTTATTATTGTTAGTTTTCACAGTTAGTGTATTGAGGCATTTGTCGTGAGCAGGGGTCTTTATTTTAAAATTTAAAAGGGAATCGCTGCACTAGCTGAAGAGTAATTTCTCCTATTTATTATCAATTTATTTTTAACAAATATTTTTATAGTTTCAAGGATTTTTTTTTGGTCAGTATAGTTTTAAGGAATTTGTAGGACCTTTTTTATTCTGATTTTTCAAAGTTGATTTTGTAGTTTAAAGGATTCTTTATGGCAATTGGTTAGACTTGTAAGAAATTTTTCTCATACTTTTTTTGCTTGAATTGATGTAATATCTTTTTGTATTTTTGAATAATTTGCACCAGGCTTCTTTACCCTTGAATTTAACAGAGAAAAATGAGAGATTGAAGCATGAGCTTCCTTGGGTTAGCGAATCTGGCATTACCCAAAAATAGATGTTTAGTTTTGCACATGGGCTTAACTTGTGCATGCCTTGTGTTATGGCAGTATGTTATGTGTTGGCTTAACCATGTATTTGCCGTGTCCTGGGCAGCTTGTGTCTCATGCACATTGCTGTTTGTTGGTGTTTTCTAGTGCATCTCTATCAAGTGCAAGTTTCTTTGTGTTGAAAACTTGCCAATTGTTGGATCGCATAGCTTGTTTATGTATGTGCATTTCATGGGATCAATTGATGTTAGATGTCAGGTGATTGGTCATTTTGTTAGGCAATTAGATCTTTTGATAGTGTGTTAGTTTTGGAAGGTTAGAAGAATGTCACTTTGAATTAATTGAGGAATGGCTGGATTGTTCTTTGTAAGACGATTCCTTGTTGGTCGACCTACTCCATTATCACGCATTTTGATTTATTTTAGTGACCAACTTTCATTTAGTGTGGTAATGCAAGTGGCATGCACTATATAATGCAAAGCCTTGATCATTTGAACATGTTGGTTGGGAGAACAATTGCAAGTGTTCTACAAATTGAGTTTTGGGTAGAGTTTCTAAGTTGATCGTATGTTGTAGAGAGTTTGCATATTTCTCTTGAGATTGGATAGCATAGTGTGGGGTTTCACATATTGGTGGCCCTTTTGTAATATTTCATTTGGCCTCTTTGTCTTTATTTTGCATTTTTCCTTGCCTTGCTAATGTTGTGTGCTTTGTTCGCACCTCTTAGTTGTTCAATCGATCCACTATGGTGCTTCACCGATTCGGTATCAAAGCTTAGTGTTTTGAGTCCTAAAGGTGAGCTCATGAGATTTCCATTATTGAAGCATTTATCTACAGTGTGTTGCATTGTAGGTGAACTAGAGGAGAATTCAAACTTGGAAGAAGAGGTGTGAGGAACTAGCTAGTGGTCCACATTGTAGAACTAGTTGATGCATTAGGTGCATTCAAGCACTTGTAATGAAATAACTTAGTTAGGAGAAGAATTTAATCAGAATGTGTTGCAAATACTTGATAATAACAAATTACTTCGAGGGGGCAACCTCCTAAGCCACTTCTAGAGGGCTACCTCCAATAGTCTTCAATAGGAACAAAATACACAATATGATGATAATAACTAACCTCTACCTTCTAGATGTACCATACTTATGCTATTGATGCCACCAAGTTGACCTAACTACCTATATATGACTTTATAAATGATCATATAACTTTTTTAAGGGATATGCCAGCCACAAGTTGGCTACATGTATCCTCATTTACATTGTAGCTTAATGACATAGCATGTTCCTCCTCTTAAAAGCAACTTTGTCCTCAATGTTGACAATCCTTGGATGCTTCTACAAGAATGCTACATCTTCCCATGTTGCATCTTCATAGTTCAGATTGTTCCACTTATTAGATACTTTGTAATCATCTTCATCTGTAGTCATTTAGTGCATCTCTAAAGAAATCTCGTAGGTTCCAAAATGATTTTTCTTTTCTCATCAAGCTATGGTATCTCTATCTTGGTTGGAATCCTACACTGTCAAGGCATAGAGACAAGGTCTTGTGGCAATAGAAGATATTAATAATGAGAGGTTGTGACGTGTAGGGAGGTGTGTAAAGGCAGATAATGTCGAGGACATGACAATGGAGGAAATATTTGCTAATGCATCGTTGAAGGCTAGGAACAAATTGAGGATTGATTTCCCATGCTATTTTGGAAGCTTAAATCCTAAAGAGTTGATTGATTGGATCATTGAGCTGAAGAGATATGTCAAGTTCAAAGACATCAAATACCCAAAGAGATTCAAGATTGTTGCCATGAAGTTGAAGGGTCTTGCTACATTGTGGTGAAAATTGGTGTAAGAAGCATCGTATAGGATGAGAAGCACAAGATCTTGTAGTGGGTTAGGATGGTGGTTAAGCTAAAGAGGATGTTTTTGGTGATTGACTATGCAATAGATTTGCAAAAGAAGCTCCAAAAGCTATGCTAATGAGAGACATTCATGAAGGAGTACACAAAAGAGTTCCATTGACTATTCATTCACATTGGGCATATAGCATTGAGAAAGCATCAAGGTATGCTAATGAGTTGTGCATCTAAATCCAGGATGATATTTGCTTGCTTACCATTTGGTTTGTTGAGGAGGCCTATGAACTTGCACTTAAAGCAAAGTTGTCCCATTCACAATAGAGCATATGTAGCTTTGGTAAGGCTAGAGATGCATAAAGCAAGTAGAGTGAAGGAGACATACCTTTGTGCATGAAGAGTGCAAAAACCAGCAGCACCATGCCAAGTGCAAATTGCAAGAAGATCTCTAACCAAGGTGGAGATACAAGGAAAAATTGTAGAAAGGGCTTCAGTGTGTCTTGCTTTAGATGTGGGCAAGTAGGTCACAATGTATTTGAGTATCCCAGTGTCGGGCTAGAGCAAGGTCATGTAGAGAAGTGTGTGCATGTTGCATAGGTTGAAGAGGCAAGCTCATTAGGTGGTAGAGTAGAGAGTGCTATAGTAGAAGTTGGGAATAATCTAATGATGGTCAAGGTTTTATGAAACTTCCACATAAAGATGATGAATTGTGGCATTTTGAGCTAAGTGCAAGTTGGACAAGGAATCGTTGCAAGTTGATCATTGATGAATGCAACATTGACAACTTAGCATTCTTTGAGATGGTGCAAAAGCTAGGGTTGAAGATAGTCTTGCACCACATGACATATAGAGCCTCTTGGTTGAAGGGACAACAATCCATAGTGATAGAGTATGTCAAGTTGCATTTTGCTTTGGAGGATAGGCAAATGAGGTATGGTGTGACATGATCCCAATGGATGCTTGCTACATGTTACTGGGAAGGCCTTGGCAATATGATTGATGCGCTATTCATGATGGTTGCAAGAACAACTTCACCATTAGGAAAGATGGGAAGAAGTTGGAGTTACTTCCTTTGAAGAAGGAAGAGGAGTTCACGCATGAGGGCAAGGTGTTGTTATTTTCTCAAGGAGGTAGGAGACCTATAGGATTACAATGTGCTAGTAGTCAAGCCCACACAACTTGAAGGAGTTGTAAGTTGATGTGTTGCTTGAGGAATTCGTAGATATGATTGGCGAGGGAATGCCAAATGGATTATTGTTGATATGTAGCATCTCACATTGCATGTATTTGTTATCGGATCTTAGTTTGCCAAACAAGGCACCAAACAAAATGTCTTGAAATGAGTCTGAAGTTGAACTAGTAGGTTGAAGAATTGTTGGAATGATGTCGAATAAGAGAGAGTTTGAATCCTTATATAGAGTTCGTGATACTTGTGCCAAAGAAGGATGGAAAATGGAGAATTGAATAGATTCCTATGTGATCAATAAGACTTGCATCAAATATAGGTTTCCATTGTTGCACATGGATGACCTAATAGATTGTTTGAGTGGAGCACACTATTTCTCCAAGATAGACATCAAGAGTAGATATTATTAGATTATGATAAGGAAGGAGATTAATGGAAGATTGCATTTAGAACAATGGAAGGCTTGTATGAATAGATAGTATGCCATTTGGGTTGATGAATGCCCCAAGCACATTAATGTGCTTGATGAACAAAGTTTTGAAGTTGTTTTTGACAAGTTTGTGGTCATTTATCTTAACAAAACTTTGGTGTTCAACAAAATGAGGGAGGAGCATCTTGCACACATACAAAAGGTGTTGGTGCAATTGAGGAGAGATGCCTTGTGCATAAACCTAAAGAAGTTCAACTTCATAAACGTGGAGCTAATAGACTTGGGATTCATGATATCTCAAGAAGAATTGCCAATGGATCTAGAGAAGGTCTATGTGGTTGTTGAGTGGCTTGAATTGAAAAGTGATAACAATTCAAAGGTTTCCATGGTGTGGTGATATTTTGTTGGAAGTTCATCTAGAACTTTAGTGGCATTTGCACATCCTTGACACACTACATGGGAAAGGGTGGGTTTGAGTGGATAGTCGTTGGTGCTAAGAATTTTGCACTCTTGAAGAAGAAAGTGATGGAGGAGTCTATGCTTGCACTTTTAAACTTTGGAAAGGTGTTCTTGGTTGATTGCAATGCCAATGGAATGACAATTGATGCTATATTGAGTTGGAAGGGTGACCAATCTTGTTCAACCAAAAGGTTAATGAGGGTAGGGAATAATATTTTGTCTATGATCAATAATTATATGCTATAGTGTAAACTTTGTGCAAGTGGAGGCATTTCTTGTTGCCAAAGGACTTTGTGTTGTACATAGACCACCAAGTGATGAAGTACATTAAAAATAAGCAAAATTTAACTAGAGGCACATGAGGTGGGTAGAATATTTGTAGTCTCTCTATTTTCTATCAAAGCATTGTCCACGCAAGACCAATGAGGTTGTATATGCCTTGACTAAGAGGCAAATGTTATATTGAAATGCCAATTAAGCCATACAAACCCTTAATAACCTTCGAGTCCAATAACACACAACTCAACTATAACTTTTCATATCAATTGTAGATGAACAAATAGATAGAAGTTGCCAATTGTTGTCTTGGCAATCTACAAATAGGTAGGAGAAAACCTACATAGTGGGCCTTTATGTTGGTGTGGGTGGAGTTTGTGTACAACAATTGAGTGAATGGATCATTAGGGAGGACACCATTTCAAGTGGTGATTGGGACATTGTCAGAAGGAGTCACAAATTTTTTAGGAGTGGAAGACAAGGGAAGGTGTCTAAGTGTAAAAGTTGAAGGCTTCGTGCAACACATGAAGGAGATTCATGTGCAAGTCAAGAAGTAGCTAGAAGAGAGTGATGCGAGGTATAAATTGCGTGCAAATATGTGTTGAATGGAGAAGCACTACTTGGAGGGTGAGTTATTCATGGTGCATCTAAGAAAGGAGAGGTTCCATTGTGGAATATACAAGTGAAAGCCCAAGAAGATTGATCTGTGTTGCATTTTGTGCAAGTTTTCTAAGAATGCTTATGTGTTCAATCTAATAGAAGGGTTGGATGTATACTGATATTCAATGTATCTGATTTGTATTCCTACAATGTGCCTAAAGGTTTGGACCCACAATCAATAGAAGTCTTTGATTGGAGGAAGGAGATATAGGGAGAAGCAATGGGAGTATAAGATTAATATAGATTAAAGTTAGCATTATAGAATATATCTTAGCATGTGGGACTAGTTTTATATTATTTATTATTGTGCTATCATTAGCACATTGTTGTAATTTGTTTCACGTAGGTTGTTGGAAGTTTGTTCCTAAATAATAGGATTGGTTGCTTCATTCTTTGAAATATATAATAAGCCATTCTATAATATAATATTCATGCTCAAGAATATATTGATAATATGGTATCAAAGCCTTATAAATAGCTAAACCTTTGAGAGAGATTTTTGCTGTATTGAAGATGTAATGAGTGGTGTGATGGTTCTTGGAGAGGGGTGCTAATTTACTTGAAAGTGTAGATGAAACTCTGGAGAGTAGCTTGTAAAGGTTGGAGAGATTACATGGCAGCATGTAAAATTATGAGAGATATGATTAATAAGAAGCATTAGAGGCACAAGTGGTTGGAGAGAGACACTTGGTGAAACAATTATGCTTGCATAGTTATGGCATTTAAATAACTACTGTACTTTTTTTTGATATGCTTTTATGCTTTCTTGTCCTCATTAAATTTGGACGTTTAATTATATTTTGAGTGGAGTTTGATAAAGAGCAACAAATTAATTAGTCAAAAGTATTTAGAAGTGCTTCGTTAAAGGAGTGATGCCTAAAATTGTGAAATGTGGGAGATCAACATGCAATTTGTGAGATCGGGATCTGTTGAGATTTGTAAGGCATGAGGGAGAAAGAGGTCATGAGTTTTGTTTTGGAATTCAATATAATAGTTTAAGATATATAAAATTTTATAAAGCTTAAACTTTGTGTTCAAATATTTCAACTTGTCGAGGAATAGTGTAAATTTTATATCCTCTCATTTGGAAGGAATTTCCTCCTAAATAGTTGTCACATTGTGTCTAGTGGAGTCGAAAACATCCTAGTAAAGTGATTTTTTGTTCTAGCTCTCACAAATCTCTAGTTTTAATTGTTATGGTAATTTTCCTAAAAAGATATTAATTTAATATTTTTCAAACTATGAGGAATTCTCTCCTAAAAACTTGTCACATTGTGTTTAGTGGAGTCCCAAACTTCCCTATAAAGTGTTTTTGTTCCAATTCTAACATATCTTTGAACTAATTGTTTTCATCATCTCGAGTCTAGTGGAGTGTGTTGATATGGTAGGAGTCCAAACATTACTTTTGCCTGACTCTTAGAAGTTGATTTGCTAGAATTCTAGTCTATGGAGTCACAAAATACTCGCCATTTGTGAGTATCGTCATCTTGATCAAATTGTGTTGAACAAGGAGGCATGACTTGAAAATCATTAGGAGGACCATGACAAAAGGCACAAGGACACTTTAATGCTTCTAAAATTGTTTGTTGCTGATGCACTCGTGCTAGAGCTTAAAAGCACCATTGTAGCTCCAACATTGTGGGAAAGTCTTAAAACAAAATATCAAGCATTTGAAGTTGAGAGAGCTTTGTATTTAAAAAATCTTTTGTGTTCTACTAAGTTGTAAGTGTGAATGGTAAAGGATTTCATTCTATTAGCATGAAAAAAGAAGTTACATAATATAAAAGAAGATTTACCGTAGATATTAATTATCTACCTACAATCTACCTAACAGATACTATAGAAACAGTATAAAACTAAACTAACATAATATTGACTATTAACAAGTATATAATAATATTCTAACACCCTCCGTTAATGGTCAATCGGTCAAAAACACCAAGTTGCCCCTTGAATTTGACAAATTTATCCGGGCTCAAAGACTTGGTGAGAACATTTGCAGTCTGATCCGCCGTTGGAACATACTGTAGCTGAACTGATCCATCTTTTACCAGCTTGTGGATGTAGTGACAATGAACCTCGACATGCTTGGTACGTTCATGGAAGACTGGATTTTTGGCCAGTTTGAGCACCCCTTGTTTATCAGTGTACAAGGGAGAAGGACCTGCTTGTGACATGTGCATGTCAGAAAGCATCCTACGGAGCCAAACTGCCTCACATGCTGCCTTGACGGTTCCTCGATATTCTACTTCAGTAGAGGAAAGAGCCACTGCCTGTTGCTTCTTGCTTGTCCATGTTACAA
>VCHN02004388.1:0-11998 GCA_007115665.2 Sequoiadendron giganteum
ATCATTTGGTCTTGTGGACATCGAGCAAACACTTTTGTCCATTATGCCTGATATTCTTGCAACAACTCTTCCGATAGACAAACTTCCTACAACCACTCTTCTTGCAACAATTGTCTCTGTAGACAAACTTCCTGTAGCAACTGTCCCCGCAGAAAAAATTCCTATAGCAACAAGTATGTTTCACACAATGCTACCGCCTGAACTTAAGATACCTTGTATTAATGAAGCAACTATGATAGAGCTAGTCACACAAGTACAAGTGTCTGAGGGATGCTCTCTAAACATCAATAGTAAATTGAATGAAGGACAATAATTGATATTGGCAAATTTTTTGAAAGCCCATCAAAAAGAATTTGCCTGGGATTAACATGACATGAAAGGATTAGATCTAAAACTTTGCACTCATAAAATCTATATCAAGAATGAGTGTACACCTATCAAACAACCACAATGGAGAATCAACCTTGTCTTGAGAGAAATTGTCAAGACTGAACTACAAAACTTGCTAGACACAAGATTTATCTACCCTATTTTAGACAACCAGTGGGTGTCTCCATTGGTGATTGTGCCCAAAAAGGGAGGGAAATGGCGAGTTTGTGTTGACTATAGGGAGCTCAATGCTGCCACAAAGAAGGATCACTTTCCCCTGCCTTTTGTGGATCAAGTCCTAGACTCTCTTGCAGGAAAACAATACTTCTCCTTTCTTGATGGATTTAGTGGATACAATCAAATTCAAATTGCCCTAGAAGACCAAGAAAAGACTACATTTACATGTTCTTGGGGGACATATGAATATTCTGTGCTTCCCTTTGGGTTATGCAACACACCTGCCACTTTTCAGAGAGCAGTCATCAGTATATTCTCAAATATCTCCCTTGACAGCATGAAGATCTATATGGATGATTTTACTACCTATGGTGCCACCTTTGATGAAGCACTGGAGAATTTGAAGAAAGTACTACAAAGACGTGAGGATCAAAATTTATCCTTAAATAGTGAAAAGTGCTTCATGATGATGCAAGAAGGTGTAGTTCTTGGCCACTACATTTCACACCTTAGAATTCAAGTTTATCCAACAAAAATTGAGGTAATCAATAATCTACCTATACCTACAAAATAAAAGGATGTTAGGAGTGTTTTAGGATATGTAGGCTATTATAGATGTTTCATCAAGGATTTTAGCAAAATAGTAGCCCCACTATATAGTCTTCTAACAAAAGATGTCGAGTTTCAATGGACAAAAAGCTATGATAAAGCATTTTTTGATTTAAAGATAGCTCTAACTCATGCTCCTGTACTTAAGGGACCCAATTGGGAAATCCTTTTCCACATCCATACTGATGCCTTAGATTATGCAATAGGAGTAGTCTTAAGAGAAAAAGCAGAATCTATTAGTATTGAAAATGCCATTTATTTTGTTAGTAAAAACTTGTAGGGAGTTGAATTCAATTACACACTCATAGAGAAAGAAATGCTTGCAGTAATATATGCCTTGAATAAATTTAGGCACTATATCATAGGTTATCAAATTTTTATACACACTGATCATGCAACCATTAGATACCTTATGAACAAACCTCTAATCTTAGGAAGATTAGCTAGATGGTTGCTATTAATGCAAGAATTTGACATAAATATGGTAGACAAACTAGGGAAGGCAAATGTGGTTGCAGATTTCCTCTCAAGGCTGACCTCATCAGATGATACTCAAGAAATAGATGACTCCTTTCTAGACAAGAATCTATTCTCCATCAGTGTGCAAACACCCTGGTATGCTAACATAGCAAATTACCTTGTGATAGGGAGAGTTCCTCCTCACTTCTCCCCAAAAGAGAGAAGAGTGTTGATTGAAAAATCCTTCCCTTTTTCATGGATAGTTGGATGCCTATTTTATACTGGACCTGATCACGTTATGAGAAGGTGTGTGAGGGAAGATGAAACCTATGACATTTTGCATGCATGCCATGATGAACCCTGTGGAGGTCACTTTGCAGCTAAAAGGACAGTAATGAAAATCTTGAACACATGATACTATTGGCCTACATTACACAAAGATGCAGGAAGATATACAAGGAAATGTGAGATGCCAAAGGATGGGTAGACAAACGAAGTTAGATGAGATGCCGCTCTGTCCACAAGTGGTAGTTACTCCTTTTGACAAATGGGGTTTGGATTTTGTGGGACCCATTGATCCTCCATCCAATGGTAAGTCCTATATTCTTGTGTGCATTGATTATGTAATAAAGTGGGTTGAAGTCAAAGCCATGAAGCATGCAAGAGACAACAAGGTTGCAAAATTCCTTTATAAAGAGATTTTCACAAGATATGGGGTACCAAGAGAAATAGTAACTGATCAAGGAACTCAGTTTACATCAGACCTTATTACAACATTGGTCAATGAATATAATATCAGGCATAGGAAATACACTCCTTATCAACCTCAAGCAAATGGACAAGTCGAGGTGACAAACAAAGAGATCAAGGCCATCCTCACCAAAATAGTGCATATTCACAGAAAAGATTGGGCAAATAGATTATTAGAAGCAGTTTGGGCTTACAAGACCACCTAGAAGACAACTACAGGCTTCACCCCATTTGAGCTACTATATGGGAAAATAACCATGATGCCTATAGAATTTGAGCACAAGACTCTCAGAACTGCTCTAGAGTTGGGGATGGATATTTATAAGGCATAGAAGTAACAAATCATGCAGCTAAATGAATTGGACGAGATGAGGAAAACAACATTACATCATACCGAACTTGTGCAAAGTCAGAGAGTCAAATGGCATGACAAATTTATCAAAGAAAAGAAATTTCAGCCAGGCGACTGGGCATTACTTTATGATTCTAGGTACAAGGATAATACTCATAAATTGCAGATAAGGTGGCTAGGGTCATATGAAGTTGCAAAAGTCTTTCCTAGTGGAGTTGTGCAGCTCACAACCATTGATCCTATGAAATTAAAAGTACTGGTGAATGAGCATCGTCTTAGATTACATCACAGGCCGGATTCAAAAGAAGAGTTCATGCAATATTTTATCCAACACATAGAGCCCGAGCACAGTTCCTACAGCCAAAGGTAGCGGACCTCATGTCTCTCCTTCCAGCTAAATGAGGTACATACTTATCATTATAAAGATTTCTACTTTTGTAGAAATCCATTTCTTCACCCATCCACACCACCTTTCTCTCTCTTCCATCATTTCATTCCTCCTCACACCATTCTATCATCATTAAATTTCTCAATTATTACTTAGCAACCCAAGTGGTATTTTCTCCTTGATCGATGCAAGCATTCTCCACAATCATGTTTGTACACACTCAGGTACATGCACATTAATTGCATTCATAATTATCCTTTAGAGTGTTTTATTTAATCACTATATGATAAGATGGACGTTCACATAATTTTCTTTAATCTCCTCGTCAAATCAATCTTTTCATTCTGCATGTGTGGACACATGTCCAAATTTAGGTTGGGGGAGGGGTAAGCAAGATGCATAAATTTTTCCACATGTCGATATATGATTGTCTGCGTTTGCAAATCTTGCTGAGTTGATTCAAAATTTGAAATGAATGATGGCTCGCATGTGTGATGCGACACTAAACTATTGCCGCCATTTCCTCTCATTATGATTCCTTTTCATTGCCATTTCTTGCCATTCTTAACTCTGTAATAATTTTGAAATGCAAGTGGTAAGTTGCTAAAAACAGAGTAAAAGGAAAATCAGTCGACAATTCACCCAACAAGCAAGCAGAAAAAATTTGAATTACAAAGGTAATTTTCCAGAGTGATAAGCTGAGAATAGACAATGGGAGGCAGACTCATTTGGAATGAGCCCTCAGCTCATGATCCCTTGTTACAAGATGCTACATGCTTAGCTGAGTTTCAGACTTGCGGTTGGCTAGATTAATTTTTGAAGTTGGATGGTTTTAATGAGGGTATTGCATTGGAGTTCACACAAAAATTCTCAGAAGGGAAGGCCTTGGTGAAAGGACTGGAGGTCATAGCGACTGAAGAGAAAATTGCTAAAGTTTTAGGGTTTCTAGCTGACGGCGAACCGTAACTTGTTTCTAAGGATGCCAAGATAGCCAAAAGCATATTTACAATGCATGGGGACCCTCCACTCACCATTGACAAACAAGGTGCCAAGAGGCTCTCTCTACCTGAGCCATGGAAGCAGGTTGTTGTGCATATCATCAAATAAATCACTTTCGAAGTTCGGTTGTCAAACCTGCATTCAGTACACTTCAAATTCTTGAGTCATATGCGACACATGAGGAAGATGAATGTGCCCAATGTACTATACAACCTTCTCTCTATTATGACAAAAAAAACACAAAAAGGTAGAGAAAACTCTATATCCCACCACTGTTTAATTAAATTTCTAGTTATGAGATCTTTGCATGATACAAACCATAGAATAGCTTGGGATGATTTTGTGAACATTGATCAGTATAGACCTAAGTCCTATTAGCCTAGGGTTTCATCTTAGTCACATAGGTCCAGTAGAAGATTGAGCACACCTGAAGGCACCCCTAGTGCCTCGACCTCTGGTGCTGGTATGGATTCTCCCATTGAAGAAAATACCATAAATGTTAGTTCCTCTGATCATGAGAGTGAAAAAAAAAATTCATCATCAGAGTTTGATGATAATGATGTCCCATTGAAAACTGTGATAAAAACAAGAGCAAAAAAGAGAGAGGCAAAAGTGAGAAGAAGGAAGATGAAATCTATGCAGAAAGAGATGCCAAGCCCTAAGAAAAGGAAGGCTAGCACTATTCATCCTACAGCCAAAGGGAAATGAAAAATCCCTCTCAAGAAATCAAAGTCGGCTGATCTTGAGCCTGATGGGACATCGTGCGACAATACAGACGCTCCAATAGAGCAGGAGAATGTACAAAAAGAAGATTTGTTCGAAGAGGCAACAAAAATTTCCTTGATGGATCTTGTTGCCATTGCTGAAGAAGTTGAAACTAAAGAACATGAAGAAATCCAGGACTTCCTACAGCAAGACCAACAGCGGGACTTCCTGCAGCAAAGTCAGGAAATAGATTAAGAGTTCTTGCAGCCACCACCATAAGAGGAACAAGAGGTCCTGCAATAGAATGAGGAAAGAGGAATCATACCTCAACAACCTGAATCGGTGAGACCTCCTGAATCTATGCAGATAGTCCTCTATAAGAAGCAACCATCTACGAAAATTCTGGTAGGAATCCATAACCCTCCTATTTTTTTAGTACATACAACTATTTTAAATTTATGGGAAGAAATACAAAGAAGAGAGGAGGAGTGGAAAGAAGAAAAGAAACAGTTGAAAAAGGAAATTCAAATGAGGGATGAGATGATCGAAGAAAAGAATGAGGAGATTATTTCTTTGAAAGAAAGGATAAGTGGTATTTCAACTCTAGTGCCATAAATTTTGGAATGTAGAACCCCTCCTAGGGTTTATGCTTTGCACTTAAAGGAGAAATACCTTTCCTTCAAAATGTCAAGAATCATCTCAGGTCTAAACCCCTCCATTGAAACCCCTGCCGAATTTTTCAATGCATACAGGATTGCTTCCTCTAAAGTGAAATATTTGTTATGTGAATTTTACCTGCACAACTTTGTTGTTCCAAAAGACAAAGACGAGAACCCCCTGATTTATGTTGGAGACATAAAATTGAGAGCCCTTATGTCCCAGGTACGGAATGAGATCAGTTAGGGTGAGCAATAAAATTCTTACAAGAAGAAGGAATCCAACATTCCCCTAGTCATCAGGGTTGAATCTAAAAACCCCAAAGACATTTATACAGATTGGAATAGATTTCTCTTTAGGCCGAGCTTTGGTGACCGAGTTATGCCTTGGAGTGAGGCTATGTACAGTGAATATGAGGTCAAAGTTGTTGCAAAAGAGGATACTATGAGGGGATATCTATCCCAATGATGGAATTTATTGACTGATGAGCTAAAATAGGATGAGCCACATTATGTTCACAATTATGCTGCTACACTAAAGAGAATTGAAAAATACATCCAGCTTGGGAGAACCAAAGGGCGTGAATGGCTTCCCTTGACTTTTCAACCACTTATCCTCCTATGGCCTGTACCTAACTTCAGATTCTACAGGTATGACATTGCAGAAGAACAACAAAGATGGAGAAGGCTTGATAGGTTGAGCAGGTTTTACTGGAATCTTGATTCACCCACACCAAACACCGACATTGGACAACTATCAGTCACAGACTTCAGGGCCTTAACAAAGTAGAAGCATAACTCTTCCCCTATTGGAGGACCAACAAAACATTAGGTTGGGGGGAGTGATGAGCCTAGAATTTAGGCTAGTTAGAGGGGTAGAATATCTTGTTATTTGCTTGAATTACTACAAACTTTGATATTATATGCCGACATTTCCATATAGTTTCTCTCAGACATATGATATTTGGACTAATTTCATTTCTCCTATTTTAATGATATTTACCTGTTATGTGGACCGTCTATATTTATTTGCATGCGATTGATGAATGTTCTTTAAGGTTATTATGATTATGCAATTATTATGTGTACTGACATTATTTTGCAGGCATGATAGACATGCTAAGTTGAGAAATGCAATCGCTAGCCGATCAGGTTGAGGAGTCATGCGAAGGTCAATTGAGGATGATAGTGGAAGATTCTCGTGTCAACCACATGTAACCACTCTGTACCGATATTTAATGGCATTGAGCATTGTGGGCATTACTACAATGGTTGAGTCCACGTTTGAGCATGCATGTCAGAACTGATTCCCCTACATGTGCAACCGCCCTTTCCACTTTCTCTTGCTTTCCCTAAATGGAATCCTCTCAGTTAGTGAGAGTTGATGGCCTTGTTTAGTTGATAAATAAGGCTCAAATCCTCCTTCCTTGAGATAGTGATAGCGAGTTAGTGAGTTGAACGCCATATTCTTGTACAAGCTAATTATTAGCCATATTTCTGTAATTGCATTTCCTGATAAATGAAATTATGAGTTGAGTATCTGAGTTTTATATTAGTTTAGAGGATACTCATCCAAGGAGGCCCACTTGGTGAGTAATTTTTTCCTTTATTTTAGATAGATTAGTGTTAGTTTTTGTTTGAGTACTTACTTAAGATCCTGGCATTGACTGTTCTTGTAGCCACTAGATCTCTCTTATGTGACTGTTCCTACAGCTAAGGTGGGTAGAGTAGTTTTCTATTGGATGCTTAGTCTTTCCTTCCTGTTATGCATAGTTAGTTTAGATTTTCTTGAGTAATGTTCAACACTTACTTTGTTTCCTTTCGTGCAATTTACTTTCAGTCTTAAGTCTTTCTTAGATATAGAATGAAGATGACTACTCTAGAATTCCTAGTGCACATACTGTGCTGGCCCATTTCAAGTTCACGTCCCTGGGTTGAAAATTTAAATGTACCTTCATGGTGGTTAAGATGGCTATTCAGGTCAGAGTCCAATCTCTGAATCATGGCAGTAAGAGCTAAGTTATTGAAATTATTATAGGAGGCCGACAAGTATCTTGTATATGTCCTCTAGGGTCACAACCACCTCCTTGATTGGAAAATGGAATGAGCACGTCTTGGAGTGCCACCTCTCTGCAAGTGTATTCTATAAAACTCGGTTTGCCCTGACGATGGGAATATAAGTCACATGGTACAATCCCATCTCCATCAATATTTTCTTTTCAACATCAGATAACTGATCCCGAAGCCGAAAAGTTGATGGTCATGTCTCCCGAGTATAGATAGGGGGTAGAATAACCTGGGGTCACAAGAGCATGTCATTGCATCAATCCAAAAACCTACTTAGACCTATTGGACTTTTGGGGCAATTTTTTAACTAGTAAATTATGTCATTTTGCTTAACAAATGCATCACATAAATCAATCGTGTCACTGTTCTTACACTTGCGTCGCATAACTATGATTGTGTCACACGTCTTAGCAAATGCATCACTGAGGTTGATTCTGATAAACCCCCAATTAGTCATGTCATTCTACTTGCACATGGGTCATTCCCCCATGCATATGCGATTCAATTTATTGAATGCATCATTCTCGTTCGTGGGTGCAATGCACAAAGCAAATATGATGCACTTTACAGTTGCACTACACCGCATTCAACCCCCCTATTCTTCCCTAGTAGTTATGTCACGACGTGACGATTGCGACGAACCACAATCACATTTTTCACTTGCGATATAAATTTCCTGCTAAAAATTCCTAGCCCTAAAAGTGCATGAAAAATGAAAAATCACAAGGTAGGTACCAAGTACTTATCGGGTCCCCTACGCCCTCAGGCCATCAGAAGGTGCGGATGTGTTATCCTTAGTGCGTAGCATGTGGAATTGGTGACATCTTGACAACTAATTTCTCCTCAGATCTCTCCAATCCCCAACTTCAGAGTGCACAAAGGAGTAATTTACCAAATCAAATCTCTATTTATAAGCAATCAAATTAGGGTTTTCCTAGGGTTTGCGCTAGGGTCTATACTGGACACATTTTTTGGAAACTTCAAACCCAAATTTCACCACCCAAATGACCTCGAAAATCATTTCTATTGCCACCATTGGATTCCTGGCAGTCAAATTGACTTATCAGAACAATTTCCATTTTTTTGAAAATTTGCCAAAATAATTCCAAGGGGGACATAGGTCCAACCTGCTTTTACCGGGGCATTTCTTGACTAAATTTCTTTGATACAATGCGATAAACTGCATTGTATCAAAGAGGAGAAAAATTTAGACACTAAAATTTATCCTAAGCCTGCGAACTCTATTTTCCCCATCAATTTCCCCTTCACTCCTAATAATTAAATAATTTTAATTATTTAGCTATTGTCATAAGTCTTCTATTAATTAAATAATTTTAATTATTTAATTAATTCATTACTACCTTTTGTTCCCTCTTTTGATAATTTTTTTTTTTTTTTTTGATTTGTATTAATCGGAGCTGAGTTCTTTTGACAAGATCTATGAACCAATGAGGCCACAAATGGGGACCTCATCCCGACTCTCCTCTCCTTCTCTCCTCCATCTCTCCTCTACCTCTCATCCTCCTCCTCTCCTCCAGCTTCTCTCTCCACTCCTCTCCTCTATCTCCTTTTTGTCTCCATTCCTCCCCTCTCCTCCATCTCCTCTCCTCCTCTCCTTATTCTTCCACCCTTCCTTCCTCTTCCTCTATTCTCAAACTCTTCACCCTAGCCTCACATCCTCCATCTAACTTCTCCCTCCTCTGCCACCACTGAACTCCCTACGTTGACCCCATAATAGCGCTCGCCATATCCATCCATCGTTCATCCACACCTCCCTGTGCGTCGATCACTGCCACCCCTGCACAGGTCTTCCTCTGTCTTTCGTGCATTGTCCAACGTTCTCCATCCTTCATCCTCTTACCAGCAATAGTTCATCCCACCGTCCACTGGTGGGATTCGAACACTTGACAGTAGTGAAGCTGCTTGCAACTTACCATTGCACTATGGGGTCATCCCCAAATTTTATTTATTTAATTACGTCACTAATGTCCTTTTCATCTATAACTAAATAAATCTTATTTATTTAATTATTCACCACTTTCTACTATAATTAAATAGTTACTTCAATTATTTAATTATTCACTAGCCTTTTCTGTCATTAAATTAAATAAATTTTATTTATTTAATTACTTACTAATTTGTCATCTTCTTCCCATTTTGAATTAAATAATTATTTAATTCAAAAATTAGCTTGTCACATGTCTTATATAATTAAATAATGTCTCTATTATTTAATGATTTATTTCCCACAGAAGGAATTTTTTAAATAGAGGAGAAAAAACTCTTGCGATGCCTCTGCATTTTGCAAATTTTCTCTCATAGTGACTCCCTTTTGTGCTTGGCTATTTTGGGGTGGATTTTCCAGCAAATGGTGCCTTGGCACAGTCACAACTGAGGCTTAATAACAAAAATCAAGGATTTGAAGGAACCTCTAGCTGTGATCAGAGGCATGGAGCTACGATGATAGATTCAAAACCTTGGGCGACGGGCTTAGGCAATGATCCAGCTAGGGAAAAATTGGAGTGGTCGGAGCTTAGGGAATCCAAGTGAAACAATAGTGCTATGGTTGTGTTGCCTCCTAGGGGTGTTTCACTCAACTATAAGACAACATGTGTGAATGGTGTGAAGGGATCTACTTTTGAGGGTCACCAACCATTGCTATCAAATTCATCTATGAGGGAAAACCCCTCCAACTCCTTCACTGTTGGCATCAACCATAACTGTTCCTTTCCTATCCATCACTCTAACCATGTCCCAAAGATTTGCATGGATGATGACATTCAAATTAGGGAAGAGTACATACAAAAGCATGCCATCATTTGTAGGTTCACCAAGATCTGGCCAAGGTTGTGTGACCTTCACACATGGATTACCAATAATTAGAAAGAATACATGGTGGAGGGATCTACATTTATCCTTGTGCATGGGGGTTCTTCATCCTCAAATTTGATTCTAAGGAAAACTTAGAAATGGTGTTAAAATTTGGATCTTGGTTCCTACAAGGCGATTCTTGTGTATCAAACCATGGTTCCCATATTTTGATCCTAGGTCAGATAAATTTTCTTTGGCATTCCTATGGGTATGCTTTCCTTATCTCCCCTTGTAATTTTGGGAGTTAGATAGCCTATGCGCCATTGGTAATGGCTTAGGTTAATATCATTGCTCTTTAGAGGAAACAATTAGTTATAAGATCCACTTGTGCAAGGATATGTGTCAAAATGGATCTTACTAAAGGTCTCCCTACTGAGATCTCCCTGAAAGTGGGAAATATAGTTGGATGTAGCTAGTGGATTATGAAAAGATAACCTTTCGTTGCAGAAAATATTTCTCAATTGACCACCTTACTTCACATTGTAACAAACAACAAGCTCATGTGCAAGAATCCTAGGATTCAGCTGGGAAACCCGCTTGGTGGGTTGGAGTAGAGCCCCATCATTATGTCATTCCGCTAGAAACCCAAGATCCCTCATTGTCATGTCAAGATTCTTTGTAGAATTTGTTACTACCAAATTCCACACCACATTTGGTTGACCTTCACCATGATAATGGATCTAAAATTTGTCTCTCCCAAGGTTGGAGGTAGCGAAGTGGGTATTGATGTTGATTGCCAACCTAAGGATTCTGCTCTGGGTTGCTCCCTTGAGCTGTTGGAGAATTTTGTGGTTATGGGTTGTGTTGATGGTAAAAATGTCGAGCACAACCATGCAAAAGATGAAGGGTGGACAAAGGTTAAGAGGAGAAAGCATACTCCTCAGCTCCATATGACGCTGAGGTCCTCCAAAAAGGTGTAAAGGTGGAATCTTAAGTCTTGCTATTGTTGGTGGTAACAGTAACTTTTGTTTAATCTAGAATAGATTTGGTTTCTAATAGTGGCATCATAAACAATAGGAAGTAATTTGTTGGGTCTAGTTTGACCTTCTAAATAAAATAGATGCAATTGTGAATTTGTGGGGATGAGATCCACCCTCTGTGATCTCACCTGGTGCAGGCCAAGCTAAATTCTCGCACCATCAAAACATTTATGTACCAATTTTTTTTATTTATTTTCCACTTTTGAATTAAATTATTATTTGATGAAAAAGTCAACCTATCACATGTCCTCTATAATTAAATAATGCTTCTATTATTTAATTATGAATTTCCCTCTCAAAACAAATAATTTTATAATTATTTGAATTTCTCCAACAACCTCTTTTTCTATACCAGCCTCATTATCTGTGCCAATCTTATCTCCTCTTGTCTCATTCAATTTCAGCCCTTGATTAAATTATTTTATAATTCAATCTTAGCCATTCATTCTTATCTTTTCTCTAATTTTTCCTTAACCCTATTTCATACTACAACTTTCATTCTTGGCCATTGATTGACATATCTTATTGACATTGAATCTCAACCATTCATTTAAATTTGTATTTTCTATAAAAGACCCTATCCTTGTCATTTTCATACATTTAGTTCATGCATAAG
>VCHN02003216.1:0-14686 GCA_007115665.2 Sequoiadendron giganteum
CTATCTCTCCATAGTGCTTCGAAGCTTCAATTCGTGACAAAGGTAATGCTATTTTTTCCTTTCTCTCTTGTGACTATCTTCTATGTATCGAAACCAGAAAAATGGCCAAAAGGCCGCTACTTGTATGATATATTTTTCCTTTTCCTTTTTGCTGTAAGCATATATAAGCCATGAGCTTCTAGTCATTATTCTGCCCTTTTGAAAATGAAAGTTTGTGGGTTCAGGAAGAAGCCCTCTATGTAGCATTTCTTTGCTTTTAAAACTAAAATGACGAACCCTTTGGGTAAAACTCCTCTCGTCTACAAAATGACTTCTAGGTTTCAATTTCCTCATGCTGGCTGTAGCTTCACTTGTTCCTTTCTTAAAACAGTAAAAACAAACCATCCTGTATATTTTGCTTGCTCTGGCCGCCATTTATGACTGCTGGAAGTGGCTATTCTCCTCCTTCATGCTGGTCGCGTTTTGGTTCTAAAATACCATGTGGGTATTATGTCTTTCTTCTATCCGGGAATGATTATCTTTCAGGGCGCGACCACTATGAGTATAAGCCACGAGCTTCTTGTCTCCTTTTGTGCTTTGGCCGCCATCAGATTTTATTCATTGTCGGCTATATTCTCCTCAATCCTTTTGCCATCTGGGTAACCCTTTGCTGGTATTGCCTGGCTTGAAAAACTCTTGGTATTTCCTGTTTTACCTTGTGAAACCCCATGAGATTCTGCCTAATGTGATTCCAGTGCTTTCCTATGCGCTTTTGTAGATCATATTTTTGGTATGGCTGCAGCTTTACCTATAGCTCTCATTTGATGGATATTTGGTTGATAGTTTGCTGCTGATCACTTGATGATAGTAAATTGCTAGACTGTTATATAACTATTGATTATTTAATCTTTGCTGGTGGCAATTCCTCTTTCCTTATTTTGGTAGACACTGTGTTTGCTTAACACAATATTCATGACAGGCCTATGCTTTACTTCCTCCTGATAGCTATTGACAAGAAATTATTCTTTTCTCTGAATATGTGAGGGTATCTTGCAACATTTCTAGGCTCGACCCAAGATAATCCTTCCATGACTTCTATAAAGATGAATAAAAATAACGTTGCTGATGCGTTTCTGGGCCACTGTCAATGTTGAGTAACTGTTAATTGGCTTTGTGGATGTAATATTTATGCATAGAATATCATGTCTCTTTCCTTACAAGGCTTTAAAACTCCTTTATGACAATAATATACACTTCTGGATATTATAGTACCTTCATGGCTGCGGCCAGATCTGTTCACATAGAATTCTGTTTGGGTCTTTTGACTACCATGAGAGATGTTAGGTTTTTTTTTGCACTTGCATGGGTATTTGGAAGTCCTGACTATTTCTATACTTCTTATATCTCCGTCATTTGTAATGCTGCTTACTTTGCTTGACAGTGACTGTCTACAAAAGATAACATAAGATGCTGATTTTGATGGACTTCTTGATGATAGTAAATGCTCATTATTTGACAGTAAATTGTCTTTTTCATGACTTATCACGTTGTTGCTAAATGTTGTTTTGCTGTGCATTACTTACTGCTCCTTGATGAATATCTGGCTTTTCCATTAGATAGCAACTCTTGGTTTCCTTTCTCTTTAGTGTAAAGAGGCTCAATACCTCATTTAATGTAATGCGAAAAATGAAGTAGAGCTGAAATAGAGTAATAACTTCAAAAAGGGTTGCTTTTATATCAATGTCTTCGTTTCAGCAACCTTCTTTTGACTGTTTTGGCAATATTAATGAACTCTCGTATGTAACATGAGAGTATGTCATCCTTGATATGCCGAGCTCAACCCTTGTGGGAGCTCGTTTTACTCCACATATCCGATAATTTTATCTCGTACATGATGAACCTGTTCCTGCACAGTGAACAAACATGTTAGCAAAAATGAAAGAAGCTGAATTTTTTATCTTTTCCCCTTATGCTGAATTACGTTCTTCCTTCTTGATTTTTTCAATCATCTGAATGGATGCCTGATCGACTGTATCTTATATTCCTGTTAGTAGCGTAGACATACAATAGGATTTGATCCGTCATTGCTTAGAGACCATCTCTAACATCATTTTAATTTTTTCCTGCAAATTCCTTTGAAGCTGGAAACCGGAGCTAAAACTGACGTCACAACTGAACCTCAACCGTCAACAATTCGTCATTCCAGGCAATGACAGATCATCTTTTACCTTATGCTTTCGTTATTTTCAGTTGTATAGCGTACTATTGTTTATGCATTCTTTATTTGATTGTAAAAATCCAAAAGTTACTTCCACGGCTTGTGTGGAATTCAGCATTTTTACAAAAATGAATAAAAGCATCATTATGCAAATTTCCTCAATTTTCTGTTTTAAATGTTTGCACAATAAAACTATGATTCATACGTGGAATGATCACAATGATGATCAATGATCACTTAATCAGCATAACCTGAAAATTTATGTACCTATAATTGATAAACTTCATCCAGCTCTACTTGTTTGAGCTCGGAGTGAAAAATAGGTAGCAGTTACTTCATAAAGTTCATAAGGCTATGGTTATATGTAATATGTATGTGTGGGTTTAAGTAATCCTAACCTTGTAGCCTTAGAGGTTGTTGTTAACTAGTAAGTGAATGTGTACGTTAAATGCACTTTATAAAAAAAAAATTGGTTCGCTTATGATGTTAATTGCAACTTCCTTTAAGGTTATTTGGCGGGGCATTACACGGCTAAATTGGGGACATTACAGGTGCCTCCCCTTTCTGAGAGGAGAGATCATATCTCACATAGTTGTGGTTGAAGTCTAGATGGCATAATCTATTGAAAAGTTGATTACACTATTTTCACCCAACAGTTATTTTTGTGGGATTTGGGATGAACCCTACTTCTATTCCTTGTTAGGATAGAGAATGAGGGTTATGGAGATCATTTTTAATTTTTTACATTAGCATAGATAAGCCAATTACTATCTATGTTTCTAGCATCGTGAAATGATTGAAAAAATGTTATCTAATGAAATTGAAAGAGAAAGAGAAAGATGGATAGAAAACATGAAGAGAAGGAATAGATTTGATAAATTACATACAAGGAAATCTAATAGGAAAATAGATCAAGATATAAAATAAATAAAATAGGAAGGAGTGTCCCATGACTCAACCCAACACCCAACCTGCCTTACCTTAGTTTTACATTCTGCCAAGTTGGAGTTGAGAAGGGGTGTCACGTTGGGGCAAGAATAGTCCCCTGAGGATGTATGCAATAGCCCGTAAGCCACGTGCATCAGGTAAACCTAGACCTCGAAATCAAATCTAAGACCATGGGGAGCATACCCACGAATTCTCTTTCTATTTTTTATTGAATCAGGGGTATTCCTACGACCTAGCCCAATGGCCAACTCTCCTTACCTTAGTCTTACATTCTGCCAAGTTGGGGTCAAAAAAGGGTGTCACGTTGGGGAAAGAGTAGTCCCCTAGGGATGTATGCAATGAACCATAAGCCACATGCATCAAGTAACCCAGACCTCAAAGTCAAACACAAGACCATGCGAAACATACCAACACTTCTCTTTCTTTTTCTTTTTGTATTGACTCAAGAGTATCCCTATGACCCAACCCAACACCCAACCCGCCTTACCCTATCTTATATTTTTCCAAGTTGGGTTCAGAAAAAGGTGTCATGTTGGGGCAAGAATAGTCCCCTAAGGATGTATGCAACAACCCATAAGCCACATGCATCGAGTAAACCCAGATTTCAAAGTTAAACCCAAGACCATGGGGAGCATCCCCACGAGTTTTCTTTCTTTATTTTTTTTGACTCAAGGGTATCCCTACAACCCAACTCGACACCTAACCCGCCTTACTTTGGTCTTACATTTTTCCAAGTTGGAGTCGAGAAGGGGTGTCATGCTAGAGAAAGATTAGTCCCCTAGGGATGTATGTAACAACCTGTAGGCCACGTGCAATGGGTAAACCTAGAGCTCGAAGTCAAACCCAAGACCATGGGGAGAACACCCATGATTTTTTTGTCTTTTTTTTTTATTGACTCAGGGGTATCCCTACAACTTAGCCCAATGTCCAACCTGTCTTACCTTGGTCTTACATTCTCCCAAGTTGGGGTCAGGAAAGGGTGTCACATTGGGGCAAGAGTTGTCCCTTGAGGATGTATGCAACAACCTATGCATCGGGTAAACCCAGACTTCTAATTCAAAACCAAGACCATGGGGAGCATATCCATGAATTCTCTTTTTTTATTGACTCAAGGGTATCCCTATGACCCAGTCCAATGCCCAACCTGCTTTACCTTTGTCTTATATTCTACCAAGTTGTGGTCGAGAAGAGGCATTTTTAATTCAAATTTAGTATAGATAATCCAATTACTATCTATGTTTCTAACATTGTCAAATTATTGAAAATATATTATGTATTCAAATTGAAGGAGAAAAGGAAAGATAGAGAGAAAACATGAAGAGAAGGAATGGGCTTGATAAATTGGATACAAGGAAAGATAATAATAAAATAGATCTAGATATAGAATAGATAGAATGAGAAATGAAAGATAAAAAAATGAAAATAAAATAAATAAATTGAGAGAAAAAGGCAGGGACATGGCGAGACAACAAAGGAAAGGCTGTGAGAGAAAGTCAAAAGATAAATAGTAGACAAAAATGATAAAGATATCAAAAATGAATAATTAAAATTAAAGAAATTAAGAATAACATAGAGATGAATAAATAAATAATGAATGACCAAAAAACATAAAGAGAGAATGAAGATAGAGAGACAAAGATATACTCACATAAGTAATTTGAATAAATAATAATTTTTTTTAGAAAAACATAAAAAAAACATATAAATGAAGTGGAGAGAGAGAATTCCAAACATAGAGATAAAGATTACAAAAAGTGTCCGAGCAATTACAAATAAAAAAAGGGACAATAGAATCAGAGTTGTACATTGGAAGAAGAGTCGTTGTAGAAGAAAGTTAAGAAATTGATATTCATGATGAAGATGCAAACAAGTAACAATAAATTCTTTCCAAAATTGGGTTAGAAGTCATAGATTAACAACAATATGGGGGAGAAAACCCAAATTCTCCTCATATGAGTGTGAGTAACTAATTATAATCAATCTCAAGGAAGAAGTGGACTTAAGAGGAAGAAGAGGTTTATGGAAATTTGGTGGTGTTTTAGATATAATTAGAGATAAATATGTTGTCCATGTAAACAGTTGTGGCTTTTGGACTTTTTTTAAGAGAATCAAGTTTTTGAAATGCCATCTTTAGGATACTCGGAGTGAAGTTGAAAAGTGAGTGAAAATCAATGAAGAATGTCCAATATTTAATTTAAAGTTAAGTTGAATTTAATAGATAAGTAAAAGTGAGTTTAATCCTACTGTTAGTGTGTTGAGTTTCTATAACAACTCCAAAAAGAAGAAATTATGGGGCTTTATTATATGAAAGAAGAGTACGAGATACAACTCAAAGAGGGATACTAATTGGAAGAAGAAAAGGTGGATTTGTTGATCTTGGAGAGATGTTGGGATTCATGTAAGACAAATTAGATGCTTTAGAGACAACATAAAAAAGAGGAATTGTTGCAGAAGAGAATAAAAATATTGATGTTTGGGAAAACTAAGTAGTTCTACAACTAGAAAATAAGGAAGGGTATAAAGCTAGATAAAATATCATCAGAGCTATTTTAAAATTGAGAGAAAAATAAAAATTGATATCCCTAATTTTATAGATGGGATTAGAATTAGAATGTTATTGTATATATGAGAAAATAGATGACCTAAAGAAATTAAAGTTGGCATGCACCAAACTAAAAGGACTCCATCAAATGGGATCAAGAACACTTTGAAAAAGATGGAAGGATAATGACTTGGACCACAAATTCAAAGTTAAAAGGGTAAAACTTTGTATGTTGATTATACATTGAGTTTGTTTAGGAATGAAAGGATGAGTGTGAAAGTATAATTTGACCACAAAGACATGTCAAAAATGAAAATTCTCACATGTAAATAGTATTTACCTTTCCATTTAATATTAATTTGACATCACTAAGCTGTATTCTATCTAGAAAGCATATCAATGTGCTTCAAGAGCATAATAGAATTTGTCAAAACTACAAAGTGTTGAAGGAATGGGGTATAAGGGTAGAAGGAAAATCATTGTCAATGATAAGTAGGTTTGGGAACAAAAATTATACAAGTATTTTGAATTTTTTTGAAGAGTGATTTTTATTTGGATGTGTTCAAGTTGGGATTCTTCTTTGTGCTTTGATTGGTTGATTATTATTTGATCATCCCTCTTAAAACACCATCAAATTAGTATTAGGGAAGGTTTAAATCATCCATTTTTTAGTTAAATTTAGAAAAATTGAATTTAACTTGAGTTGATTGTAGTTGGAAGTAATAGTTAGATTAATCCTAGTATGATAGGTTGAGCTACTATGGGAAGTCAATGAGAGAGAATTCATTGTGTGTTAACTTCAAGGAGAGTTAGATTAGACAAAAGATGAATAAATATTGGAAGAAGAAGAGGATGTCAAGCACCAAATGTTGTTGATCTTGTAGAGATTGTGATAGTTATGCAAGAATATTTTGATGCTATAAAGATGGAAAAAAGAAGAAGAGTTCAATCGACGTAAATCCCTCTAATCAAATCACATTATTAGAAAGAGTTTGAATGTAAAATAAAAGACAAGTACTAAGAAATAGGTGATTAATGGTCAATTTTGTTACAAAGTTTCAATCTTGAAGCAAAGCGTGCAAAGGATGTTACTTGGAAATTATATAAATGTAAGGGAATTCCACATAGAAGAAGATAGAAAATTTCCAGCTACATAAATTTTAAATATGTCTACTAATACGATATATAAAATAACCTAGAAAAATAATTGGAACCAAAAGGAAAACCTGGAACTATTATAATCAACAATATTTTTTGCATTTTTTATATTTCTTCGAAATAATAAAAATTGAAGTTTGTCATACAAAACTGGACAATATTAGTATTCCAAATATCAATTTGAATGCCAACTTGTTGCTTAATATTTTTCGTTCTCAAGAATCCCAATCTCTACACTTGCAGGCTTGCATTTCTTAGCTATAGTTGTTGAACCACAATATTTAGCTTGAAAAAATAAAATATTTTTATTTTTCCTAAATTCAAGTGCATAACTTCTCTTCTTCCTAGTGCATTGTATAAATCAATCTCTCCTTTTCCATTGCACCTCAATAAAAGGAAATATATCACTCAAATCTTGGTAGTAACAGAGCATTTAATTAACAACTCAATCTCTCAAATTAAGGCACTCAATTGGTAGGTTAGACGCCAATAAAACCATCTACTTGCATTATTAAGAATACAATAGATAGCAACAACAAATTTAATAAATTCCTACTACTATGTTGTTCCTCATTCACATGAAGATTCATACTATAAACTCAAAATGAACTAAAACTGAATTGATAATTATTTGGTGGTAGATCAAGTTAACTGAATTATTCCATTAATCAATTTTCCCTAATTGACAAGTATGGATAAATGTGATACCAACACAACACAACTACTCTAACTAAAAGACATAATACTATATAATTACCAACAAAGACTTAATGTTGTTGACTAAAAAGGGGACATTACAAGTTCTCCCTCCCAAAACTCGCTTGCCTCAAGCAAGATAATACTAGGTGATCTAGGATATTAGCCAAATCCAAAGTAGTATCCTCTCAAGGTAACCCTTTCCATCACACCAAGAACTCAGTCCATTCCCAATTCAACATGCACTTCTCTCTAGTTCCAAGTATTTTCTCAAGCACTAACAATAACTTTCCCCATCATCATGGTGTGGATGCTTTGTTGAAAATGTTAATTTATGTCCCACACATTTTTTGAATAGGATAAATAATATTTTTGTGGATCAGACTGTTCGGAGAAAGCTCCAATTGATAAGTCACTTTTCCAATAAGTTGAACCATTATGTAAGGTCCATTAAGTGGGGTATGAATTTTTCAATTCCACTCTTTTTCAAGGATGACTAATTGCAAGCTACAACTAGAGGAAAATGATGTCTCCTACCTCTAATTGTCTCTCTATTCAATCCTTGTTAGCATAATTTTTTTCTAATTTATGCATTCTTAATTTGATTGCATGGACATATCAAAACTTATCTACTTTACTGAATGAAGTCTCTTGCTATGGTTTCTTGTTTTCTTGAAGTGTTACTTCAATAAATATTGGAGTATCATATCCATACAATACCATAAGGGACAACCTAATTGACATGTGGTAGGTAGTGTTGATGTGTTTTATGACAACGCCAACACATAATAAAATGTCCAACGGTCACTCTATTCTCTCTTGATCAAAGTGTTTCGCATGCTAAGATTGCGTGAAAGTTCATGCGTTCAACTCCAAGGTTCCTTTAATGCGAATAGACTCAGTTGGTTGATGTGAATATGCTGGGTATTCCAAGGGGACTTACATAATCGTTCAACTTTATATGCTAAAGCAAATGAAGGATTTTGACTATGATGCTCTAGTATTTGGACAGATTGGGAAATGCTGAATTTAAAAGAGGTAGGGATAGGAATTCTACCATCTATTTCTATGGGTGGAATGCAAGGATTAGCTTTGATAGTCTTCAAACCAAACTTCATTTCGTCTCCGCTTCGGACAACTCTGATAAAGCTAGTGCAATCTTCAAAGGATGGATGAGATGTTCAAATTGAGATTCACCATGTACACCCCTTCACAACGAAGCAAGTGGGCACATTGAACACAATTGAAGTTAAGTGTTGAGATTCTAGTCGACCACGTAGGAGCAGACTTACCATTAGCAAGTTCGCTAGTGGTATGGATACGGGAAGATATACCCAAACTAATATTACATTCCACAATTAACTCTACTTGCATGAAAACAAATTTACTTTACTTTACTCTATTCAAAATGGAAAGACGAAAAGATCTCGTCAACTGCCCACAACACAAAATGAAGTCACCAATCAATGAAATCTTTATATCATGAGAGTCTTACACAACAATATTTTGCAAAAACTTTCAAAGGGAAAGTCTTTCTTTCCTTTCCAACTAAGCTAACTCCTAGCTCTACTTTAACTTCTATCAATCTCTATCTCTATCTAGCTTTGATCTATCTCTGATTCTAATTCTAACTGTTTACAAATGAGGGGGATACCCCTTTTATAATGATTCCAATTAGTGGACGGTTCAGATCTGATTACAATAAAGGGCTCAGATTGAGCCACCCATGCCCTAATTAGGGTTTCTGCCCTAAAAACCGCCACCGAGAGGAGTGGGGCAATGAATGCACCCTCCACTCCTCATCAATGCACCATACTCTGCCGTCAATGCATGTCGTCTCCTTCCAGAAGGTCATCGTCCAGAAGGGCGTTTCCTTTCTCCTTCTCACTGGCTGCAAATCTGATGAATCTGGCCAAGACTGCCTCAACTTCCTGATCAGAGATAGGAGGAATGTGATCCAACTGAAACTCTAAAACTGCAACTGTTTGCCCACGTCGGGCACATGATTTCTTCCAGGTAGCAAGGGCCTCCTGGGTGTTCTATATGATACTGGAGAACGTGGCCGTGTTCTCGAAATCATCCTATGTGAAGGTCTTCACCTCAGCGAAGAATGGCGCCAATCTGTCTTTCAATCCATCTGTAGTTACCTCTTCAGCAGTCAACCTCTTGGAAAATATTGCCTCCAACGTGTTGAGAATTCCATCTAAGATGTTCGTCATGGCCTTTCTGACCCTGACAGAATCTGCCTGTGATGCATCATAGAATCCCCGGCCTATGACTACTAAAGAATACCATCTGGCGAAGTCGTATCTATCTCCCTGCTGGATAACACCTCCCTCAACCAAAGTCCATTGAGGTATGCTTATCAAAGCCCCTAAACAGAGAATAAATCTCGTCTGATAGATGCGAGCATCACCCCAAGCATGGTTAACTGCCTTGACTCTAGCCATAATATTGGAAGCTTGCCCATAGGCATGTGCAAGATCTTCCATGAACTTTCTTGTTTCTGTATGCACACTGGCAACCCACTTGTCTGCCTGCTGTGCCATTCTCTTCAAATCTTCTAACCCACTGATTGACTCCCTGGAAAACTTAGCTGGAAGCTCAATTGCTAGATTTTCTCACCCACAAGGATGGGACAAGTGATGCACATAACCAATCAGTGTCTTGTGCTCTACCTTCAACCTTTTCTACTTGCCCTCGACATGGGACAATCTATCTTTGAGTGCTCGTAAGGAATTATCGCACTCCTCTACCACTTGTGCTCTAGTAGGGTGGCCTAGTTCCATAGTTGTCACAATATAGTTCTAAGGAACAGCCTCGTCTCTATCACATTCTACCCAAGGAACTGCCATATGCAAGGTTCAGGATCCATCCTCATCTATTGAGATCTTGGAAAACTTCCTAGCCTTTTTCTTTATTGGAGGTGCACTGATCCTCTGTAATAATTCCTCCATCTCAACTGTGGGATCGGTCTCATCTATAGGATCACGCCTCATTCTATCCCTTAGCCATTCTAGCACCTCCTATCACATGTCAGATATAATAAAAGGTTGTTCTACCTCAGCCTCTACCTCGTGAACCTCTCCTCTGCCATCGTTCCGATGATGCTCACTGTCATCAATAGGCTCAGTGTCTCCTGAGCTCTGGGCATCCTGATCTGAAGTAGCATCACCCTCAAGAGCTACCTCAATTTCCTGCTGAAATTGAGTATCAGTAGCCGTCCCCTCATCTATCTCTTGCTGATTTTCCTGCTGATGATCTTCTTGGGGCATGTTGATGCTCTGACCCACTGATTCTCTACGAGGTGGCTGACCCTCCACTCGCACTGTCTGCTCTACGTCCAATCTCTCCCTCTGATCAACAAACAAAGACACCTCCTGTAAGCTTGGAGAGTGTGTCCGAGATGGCGTATGCATGGACTCCTCAACTACCACTAGCTCAAGTCGAACTGGCTCCTTTCCTTGAGGCTCTGGAGTTGGATTACTCCGTCTCCTCTGATTAGTTGTCTGCAATCTGCTGTCTCCCATCAAATTGTAGGTAAGGGGAATTGACCTTCCCTTGAGTCGGCTGACATGCCTTTCTACCCAACTCCGTGTAAATGTCAAGACTGGGATACAAAGTGTATCCAAGTCGGTGATCTTTGGCTTAGACCAATCTGGGAGTGGAAAAGGTGTATCTCTTACTGTCTCGTAGTCAGCCTGTACTACGTTTATATCTTCCTCAATCTGATCTGGCACTGGGATGATCTCACACTCCCTGAACATCACCAACGGTATCCGAAAAAACATTCTCTTTCTGACTTCGATCTCATCGACTGCACTAGCCCAAAAGTCTTCAATTTGCACCTTGTGCCTGAACTCCTCTGTCAATATCCACTTGATGTTTTTGTGGGGATCGTAGTAATGCCTGCTGGTGTGATAGGAAAGGTGGAAGAATTGGAGCTCCGCTTCTGCCTCTCTTGCTGCTTGCAGCGATGGGCAGATTTCATCTGAATTTCCCATAGTGATCGGGAATCCGAATCCACCTTTCTTCTTCTTCTTCTGAATCTTATCATAGGCAATCAGTTGCCTAGATACTTCTAGCATCACTATCCTGTTTGTGGGATACCGAGGCAATCTGTATGGATAGGAGGAAAATCCTTGCAGCCTTATGTAGGTGAATTTTGGAAATTGGATAAACCAACATCCGAATTTCTCAATCATTTCTTGTGCCTCCCTTGATATTCTGTGGTGGGTTCTCTGCTGCAAGGTCCTCGTGATATGCATTGTAAAGGCGTCATTGACCCTCTTGTAATTAGTTGTGCTTGTCAGATGCAACTGTGGACAAGCTTCATATATTTTAAACTGATGGGATCCGCAACCGATTGGTTCCTTGTAAGAGATCCCTCTATATCTCGTCATGCGAGCCAGCATATAGACAAGGTAGGAGCCCATGTAAAATGTCTTCATTCTCCTCACGCCACGAAGCTGCTCATGTATGTTATCACTGATCATCAGTGCCCAATCCATGTAATCCTTTCCCTCCAACACCAAGTTGACAAAATAGAACATCCAAGGTTCAAAGATGAACGCTTGGGGGCATCCTCCAACTCTGCTCGGCATCATAATGAGATCACCAAACTCCTGTCTCAAGTCATCTGAGACTATCTGCTTGGGCAATTTGGTGCGAGTTGGCTTGGGTTTAATCATCCACCTAGTGTTTATCAAATCAGCACACCGGTCTGTGGTGGATGAGTACATCTTTCCAGCTCTCTCTTTCGTCTTGTAGATCATCTTCTCATGAACTGGAATCTCGAATGCCTCTCCGATCACTTCAGGTGTTAGGTTAGCCAGCACCTTGCCATCTGGCGAAGTGACCGTCCTCTGTTCTGCATTGTAGTGGTAGGCGCACTCCATGATGAGTTCTGGACACTGGATAGCTGGCGGAAAGTTGGCAACTGCATACAATCCACTTCTGACAATGCTGTGCGAAGTCACCGACGGGTGATGGCCTCCAGTCCCCAATATCCTTCTTCTGAATGCTTCCATGTTGAATGAGCCTAAGTTCGTGTTAGCTAGCTTGCCGAGCTTTGATGAAAATTTGGATTCTAGCAAGAATGACTTGCCCAATTTCTTGATCACAGCCTGTCTAGACTCGGTGTGGTTGTTTCTGCCTGCAACTCTTCTGCTTGATTCGACCATTCTGCAAAAAGACGAGAGTCATTAGAAAACAAGATTTTATAAAACAATATATTGCTTTTGAGGGTGCCAACAGATTTTTAAATAAAAAGGCTGCAACACTTTGTCACTTTCAGCTGCAAACCTCAACTACGCCTGTTTACTTCAACGTTTTTAGAAGTTTCTTCTCTGGTTGTAGCAACACGAGGCCAAATACTTGGAAATGTTTGCTTGCAACAATTTACTTTCAACAAATTTGAAACCTCCTCTTTGAAGTTCGTACTTTTCCTTCTAACTTAGCAACTTTCAGCAACCATCAAACTTTCTTCTCAAGTTGTACTTCAGTATTCAGCAACTTCACTTTTGGCAAATTCGTACCTTCTCAGCAAATGCAGCAACTTCAACTTTTGCAAATTCGTACCTTCTCAGCAAATGCAGCAACTGACAATCTGGGAATTCGTGCCTCTCAGCAACTGCAGCCTCAGCAAGTTGAGTCGCACTTCCTTCAGCAACTTCAACTTTTACAAATTTGCACTTCTCAGCAATTGCAACCTCTTCAGAAATTCATACTTTTACTTAGCCAATATTTTGCATTCAGCAACTGGTGAGAGGAATGAAGAGGATTTTAAAATCTTATAGCCTGGTCGAATTCTTGCAGAGGCTATACTTAGCAAATTTTCGAATTCATTTTCCCTCTCTTTTCTCCGTTGTAACACTTGTCATCTGAGGCATCTTCTAGAATTATGAATTCATCATCTCTGCACAGGCCTGCCTTGTCGCATTTGATTTCTTAAAATATTAAATCGTTCACTTCCTTGAACAATTTCGAATTGTTTGGCTAAGTCATTTGATCTTATCTTTGCTTTGTCTAGCTCAAAACTTCTAGCGAAGTGCCTCTCATTCATTTTGTTCATTTGCCTTAGAGAAATCTCTCAATTTTGCCTTAGGAATTTTATTTAAAATAGGCACTGGGCAAAATATCCATCGGAACGATGTAGACATGGCATGGAGTAAGCTTGACTCACTTCTGAATTGCAAACGTTTAATACCCAGAAGAACAATCTTCCCAAAATCCATTGTTTTCATGTGTATCCGGACGAAGGGGTTCTTTTAATTTTTATTATTTAAAAATAATAAAAATGGCTAATGTTTTTAATCTTATCCTCCGGATGTCTTCCACTCCTGTAATTTCCCATCTTCTCTGCCTTGGCAAATTTTCTTGATTTTTCCCTGAAGAATTTTCCTTCTGAAGATTTTTCTAACTCTAGAAACTAGCATCATCCTTTAGGCGTATTCTTCATTTTCCCTTTTAAAAAATGCATTAAGAATTTAAATTTAATTATTTTATCCTTGAAGGGCGCATTTGGGCATGTCAACTTCCACTTCAATCATCTTCACGCTTTGGCAATTTTTGCTTTAGGCAAAAAAATCCTAGAAAATTTCATTTTAAATTACCCATGAGGGGCGTACTTCATCTTATGTATCAACCTTTGCCTTTACCCCTTAGGCATTGTCACGCCTAGAGGCTAACACCTTACCCTTTGCGAATTTTCATGTGTTAATTTCCACCTTAGGGCGCATTTTCCATGGGTAGGAGGAATTCCCATGTCTTAGTATTTTCAAAATCATGCCACCCTTAGTGTTATTTTTCTTCCTTGGCGCATTTCACATGGTGACCCTTCACCTCCCTCTAGCGCATTCCTCATAGAGGACTTCTATTTTCAAGTGCACTTCACATGCTGAGGAGAAAAATTCCTTTACCCTTGGTGCTTTTTTCCTTTCACCTTCAATGTTTTTAGCTTTACCTTCTACCTTTTACTTGGGGCGCAAATGCCATGAAGAAATCTCATGCCTAGGGTGACTCTTCACCTCCTTCTAGCGCATTTTGACTATGTAGCTTCCTTGCCTTCAAGTGCATTTCCTTCACCACCCCACACCTAAGACATGACTCTTCACCTCCTTCTAGCGCATATCACACACTAGACT
>VCHN02003967.1:0-12910 GCA_007115665.2 Sequoiadendron giganteum
TCTTTGGAAAAAAAATTTAAGTTAGGGTTTGATCTGTCTTCTCAATATTTTAGGATTTCTATGTATGCGAAAGATTATAAGGGTTTTTGTATATTTTTGTATGTGATTTTTTTGTGAGA
This sequence comes from Sequoiadendron giganteum, assembly GCA_007115665.2. Classification (NCBI taxonomy): domain Eukaryota; kingdom Viridiplantae; phylum Streptophyta; class Pinopsida; order Cupressales; family Cupressaceae; genus Sequoiadendron; species Sequoiadendron giganteum. The sequence goes on from VCHN02003967.1 coordinate 120, forward strand.
AATTTGTAGAGTTTCTAGAATGTTGATTTATTTCTTGTAAAGGAAAATAAACTATGATATTTTTTATTTTTTATGTATTTTGTGTTGTGTGGAGTTCACCACCCTTGAGAGGGTTTGGTCCTCATTTTAATTGGGATTTGAGTGTGTGAGGCTCCTACATGGGGTGTAATTTTGGGATAAGAGTATCCCAATTATGTTATTATTGAATGTGAGTATTAAATATGTGATTTTGTTAAAGGAATAAGGAATTTTTGGGTGGATAGAAGTTTGTGTACAAATGTGATCAAGGGTCCCAAATGTGAATAAATTTGTGAGATATTTCTCCCATCATTGTAGTTGACTACACACTCCCCTTTTAAGGATTCCAAGAGGCATCCATTTTGTTGTAAGTTTTTGATGGTTTACTATTGCAATATGAAGTAAACCTGATAATGTTGAATGTGAATGATATTTTTGGTTGAGAATAAACTGTGTTTTATATGGATTGCATTATGTTGTTAGTGAACCCATATTTAGTTATATGACCCCTTTTTCTCTAGGGTTGGTTGGATTTACAATCCTATGGTTGGGTGAAGAGACCATTCACCCAAGTGTCATTATAACCATGAATATTATGAGTAACCATGTTATAGGTTTTAAGTGAATATACCTATTACAGTCATTATAAAATGGTGAAATATTAAAATATACTTATATAAATGTAACTAGGGTTTTAATGTAATAGACGCATATAGTTTATACTATATTATATTGTGAAAACAAAAAGAAAGAAAAATATTTTGTACAATACTTATTATTTTCGTTTGTGTGCATTTAATCTATTCATTATTGTCCTTTATGTTATCATTCATTTAGATTTTTAAATTGAATATATTTATGAGTATATGTGAAGGTTTTGTAAATACTTTTAAATTTATGATTTGAATAAACTTAACCCACTTGATTAATCAAAATTTATTGTTATAACACTACTGCCCCTATGTCAAACAATAATTTTTTTAAAAATATTCTTTATATATTTTATCATAAAATATGACAAACAAGATATTGAAATACAACATTTAATGGGGTTTTTAATTGTACATCTAAACATAACATAGTAAAAATTGAACTAACCCAAATCACAATTTGTAAGCTATGAACAAAAAATTGACATGACTCTTTCATAATAATACTCTGTCCAAAAACAACATTACATTTTTTATCACTCAAATTGATAAATGCACATAATGAGGAGATAAAATTTAAATGTTTTTAATATTGAAGATATTTGTATGAAAAATATAAAAATTGGATCAACCTAGTAAACAAATTAGAAGTTATAATTAAAAAATTAATATCGTGTTTTTTAAAATTAAAAAATGATTTGACAAATGAATTAGGAGTGGAACCAAGTAAGAATTGTTGCACATATGTTACCTAAGTTTTTCATTGATTTCAACACTTAGTTTGGGATTTCATTGATGCTTAAATTTGTGTGTTTATGGTATACTTTGATGATGTGTTGACATTTATGTTGTTGATGTTCATGGTTGGATTTCATGCTTTATTTGTGTACTGTCAAAAATTGGGTCCTTTGACATTTTCACACTCGTTTGAGGTCCTCCTTGTGTATTTTGGCTTAATGTTTCCTTGATTTAGTGTTGTAATGTGGATAACACATTCACATTAGGTCTTGGGCTCTTGTGAACTAATTTATTTCAATTGTGCCTTGCAAAAGTGTTGTAAAGTGTTGTAACACTCTTTCACACTTTTCTAGGGTTTTATCAATTAACTAAGAATAATAGACATAATTTTAATCATAATTAGCATTAATATTTCCTTATTTAGAGTACATTATAAAGTGTTGTAACAAACTTTCACATTCCTCTAGGCTTTCCATTAATAATTGGGCTTTCTTATGCTTTAATTTGCCTTACTTTGCATCTGCATGCCTCATTTATTGCATCTTTTTGAGGATAATCCTGAAACCAATCATTGACCAATCATAATTCAGCTGTTCTTGGCTTGTGTGGCCCAAATTTAGTGTTTGGGACTCATTCACCACCTTGGGCCAATGAGTCCCACCTAGGTGTTTTTGGCCCCAATGCAAGTTTCACACATTTCTAAGCACTTTTCATTTTTGGTCCCATACATTATGTGTGATGAGACTCATTCACCACCTTGGGCGAATGTGTCCCATGTGACCAAAATTTAAATTTAGTTGAAATTTTTGGTGAGATTTTATTCTCCTAGATCTGATATCGGATTGTCATGTTGCACTTTCAGGAATTCTTGCATAATTGAGTATAAATACAAGGTTCTTTCTCTCACTTTATCCTATCAAGCAATCAAGTGAGACCTATTATTCAAGAGTTCACAAGAGAATTTGAGTATTCACAAGATAATTCAAGGCATTTCAAGGGCAGATTATCAAGCATTTTAGAGCAACCTTCAAGTTCGAATCATCATGTCAAAGATTGTATTCTTCATGTTTGTTATTTTACTAACAATTGTGATGTAGAGTCCATGATTCAAGCAAGCATTGCATTCAAGATCAACACCATTCATGAAAGAGTCAAATACCACATCCATTACAACCGTTTCAAGTATAATTGTAGCACATTCTTGCTAGGGTTTGGTGAGTTGTAACAGTGTTATTTTTTCATTCATGATTCTCCATTCATATTGCTTTCATTTCAAGGTTTAATTACCAATAAGAGGTTTTACCAAGGAAAACCCCTATTCTCTTACCACACAACATTTTTCCCTCTTCTTGTGTGTGATTTGCAAGGCTAGGTTGCATATTTTTCAAGAAGAAAAGTTGGAGAAAAGTTGTGAAATCCCTAAAGTTTCCAAAGTCATCATAAAGTCTTAGAGAAGCTTGGAGAAGACCTACAGGTGGCATTTTGCAGAATCAGATCCAAAAACTAGTTAAAAAGAGCAAAGGAGACCGACAAATACAAAATATAGTTCAAAACCTCTAAAAATTTGGAAGTGGACTGATTCACCACTATTGGTGAATGAGTCCCACTATACAAGCCTGACAAAGGTTTTTGTGGATTTGGATACCCTTTTGGCTGAAACCTATTTTTGCACATTTGCTTGGAAAATGGAATAATTTCCCTAGCTTAGTAAATGAGTCCTAGTCAACATCGAAACTTATTTTTCAATGATCCAGATCTCCATTCTTCCTTCTCCAATTTCCCAGGTGCACACTTTCAATTTCATAGCTTTCTATTGCATTTTTTTCATCTTTCTAGGTCATTTAGGAGTAGTTTTCATTCAACTAGGGTTTTGTCTTACAACTTGCATTACATTATTTTTTCCAAGCCTAAACTTGGTTTTCAACCCCTCATTAACTATTATTCAATCCCTAGAATAGTCCCTTTACAAGATTTCAACCTTTTTTGCATTTAAATCTCAAGGGTTTGTTCTTGAATGAAGAGCAAGGAAATTGTCTCTCTCCTTTTAGGTCCTAAAACCTAGAAGTGAAAGAGTGTACCACATTTTATTCTTTTTATTTTGGTGAATCTACATATAAAGAATCATAATTTTTATTTGGAGCCCATTACCATCTTAGATTTAGCTTGCATTAACATTGCAATAGGTTTTGCATTGGTTAATTTGCATTCTAGGTTTTCAATTCTTGCATTAGTGAAAGATAATTTAGCTTGCATTGTTGCATCTAATTTCATTAAAAAGAAATCAAATTTTTCATTTGCATCTCATATCTACATTAGAAAACATAAAAAGCATAAATTTCAATTCAAAAATTCTGAAAAATTTCAAAAAAATTAGTACCTGGACTCATTCACCACCTTGGGTGAATCAGTTCCTTTGCATATTTTTCACTGCATTTTCTAGCATTTACAGTTCATTTTTCGAGTCTTTGCTTGTTGTTGTTACCTTTCTATTTCATCTTGTACATTTTTTTTTTTCATTCAAATCATTGCATCTACCTTAATCTCATTCATATTGTGAATTGCTTAAAATCCAAATTGCATTCACAACATTGTTGCATAGTTTAGAATTTGAAATTTTCTTCATGGATATGTGCTTTAACAAGCTTTGGATTCCATTAAAATCCTTAGTGGATGTGTCAAGTTGTGGTTTTGGAAATGACCCTAACGAAATTGAACTCACTCATGCTGATTTAACTCCTAATGCATGTCCTCCTTGTGATGTTGAAATCATTGGAGAAGTTGATGACAACATGAATAAGTTATTAAATGATTGTCTTAATAACCTTGAATCTAACACATCTTTCTATCCATCCATGAGAAAACCAAACCTTCCTACAATACCACTCATAATATATAAAATGTTCCTACAAGATCAAATCAATGATTAGTAATACCTGCAAGTTAATAACATATCAAACAATAGAATGGAAAGGAATAATAAATAAATGGAGGAAAACTGAAAAGATCTCACCCATCTAGTATTCCATGGCTGACTTCCATTGCACCTCCTCAAGCTTTGGAATGATGGATGCCCTAAGATTTGTGTGTGAGCAACTCTATAAGCCTAGCCTCAAAAAAAGATTTTGAAGGATTTATGAAAATGGACTAATGTGCAAACTAGAAACTCAATCCTATTATGCAAATAGTGTCTGAAGCTAGAATAATAATGAGATGCTTATAATGTAATGATCTAAATATTCCTGCAAAACAGAATCTTGGTTAGAACATGCATGCAATAATAATAATCAATCAATGGAATGCAAAGGAGAATATGAAAGAAAAGGAATGAAACTAGAACAGTCTCACCCATTTCTCTCCTCCATGACTACTTCCATTGTACCTCCTCAAGCTTGCTGTTATGATAATGGATGCCCTTAGATTTGTGAGCAAACTCTATATGCCTAGCCCTTAAGCAAAATGCCTTTGAAGGATTTATAAATAAATCTATGCAAACTAGAAATTAATTTATTATGCAAATTATTAAATATGCCTATGTGTGATATGAGAATGCTAATAATGAGACTACCAAAATAATAATAAATTAAATGATCGATCCCGAAAATGAGATCAAGATTGTCATTTTATAGAAAATACAATCTTGAATGGACGGTCAAGATGAGAGATTGAGGAATGCCCTAGAATCAAAGTCAAGATTCAATAAAGCAACTCTCAATTAGGGTTAGGGAAAAATGCCCACATGTGTGAATAAGATTTAATTAAATGAATTAAATCAAGACTGAATGTGACAGTTGAGATGAAATTAGTAAAAATCAGAAGACAAGAGGATGAGATTTTAGAAAATCAATAATTTTAGAAATTACTTGATTTGTAGAAGAATAATTCCATTTTGAATTAAATTAATTCAAAATAAGGATTTTGTGAGATAATAAGTAATTGATTTTTGAAATTAATTACTAAATGAAGAATCAGTTAACCATGTGAGATATTTTTAAATGATTAGTTTTATTTAAAAATATAAAAGTGTCACATGCCATAATTAAATAATTACAAATAATTATTTAATTTAGAAGAAGTGGTTAATTAATTAAATAAATTAGCAAATCTATTTAATTAAGAGGATTTAGGAATTAGTGATATATTAAATCAATATATTTTAAATATATTTATTTAATAATCAGGAGGACATTAATGATAAGGATTAATTAAATAAATTGATGACTTTATTTAATTATTAGAAGACTTTGACAATTAGTGACCCATTAAATAAATAAGATTTATTTATTTAATAATCAAGATGAATGAAAGATTATGAATTAATTAAATAATTATGAATTATTTAATTAATAGTTGAAGGTGGGTTAGAAACATAATTAAAATGTCATAATTATGCTAGGGAAAAAGGTGATAAAATATTGCTTGCGGGCCTTGTCATTTTTATGTGTCTACATTTGCCCCTCTTTGTCATAATGCAGCTTGTCGCGTTATGGCAAAGAAAACAAGTCAAGAATATGCCCCAGTGCAGAATAGTATGAGGAAGAATGACGAGGAGGTAGCAGTATGCCCCCTCGAGAGGACAATTGGGTTCCAAGAACACAGGTGTGCTCTCGAAATTGATGAGAAGACTAGAATATGACGAGACAAAGAAATGGTAGAGAGAAAAAGATGAATGTTAGGATAGAAGGAAATGCAAGTTAGTGCGGAAAATGAAATGCATGTTAAAATCCTTCAATATTTGCCAAGGTACTAATACGTGTTGCTCGAATCATCATTGGGCAGTAAAAATGACACAAATGGACAACAAACACCAGTGTATAACATAGACTAAGGTGTGCAAGGTCATCCACTTGCAAGACAGACAATTGCAGACAAGGAATGTCCTAACTCATACTAGAGGCTTATTTGCCCCAGCCTTTTTGTTAAGATAATCCACAAACAACAACCAAAGAAAAATAAAATAGGTCATGAGACGTCGTCGCACCTCTAAATCCTTCAGGGGACATCCTTGAGGTAGCTAGTAACATGACCAAAAGACAAGTCAATAAAAAGATAAGACAAAATAGCCAAAAATTCACAGTCATTTACTTTGTATTGCCAATGTTTGTTTGTCGAAGATTAATTGTTTGAAAGCTTGATAGTTTTGATGGTTCTGATGATTTGACGGTGCCTAAGGTCAGGAAGGACACATCCTAAAAAGGAAAATGACACTTTGATGAGATCCAAATCCAAGAAGGACACATCTTGAAGAGGATCAAAAAGTGACGAGATTGACATTTTGACCAATGGTTTGGCAAGCTGATTGATTTTGACTGGATAATTGATTAGACTATGTTGTCTGATTTTGGACTTGATTTTGATGTTGACACTTTTGAATGACTGTTTTGACAAAAGTGACCATGTTTGACTTACAATTTTACTTTGACAACCTAAAGGGACTGACCTAATGTCTCGGGGATTCAAAGATGAATCTTGCCTATGTAGCAAAGGCGCAGAGACAACGTAGTTCAGACAAATGACAAAGATTGACCAAAAAGACTGATTGGACTAACCAGACAGAGATTGACTTTGACTCTGTTTTTGGGATTTTGACACTTTTTTGAATGTTTTTGTGTTTTCTCAGGACGTTTTTCAAATTTTTATCTTTTCTCAGGACTTTTTGTAATTTTTATGACTTTTTGATGCTTTACAAAAATTGTGACAAATGCATGTGGATGATGCCGACGCACATGAATCCAAGGACAACCATGATTTTGCTGCTAGCCAAGTTGAATACCGATGGACAGGTGATGATGATGATGACAACGTTGTTTGACGTGGGAAGGACACATCCCGAAACAACGTGAAAATGACAATGTTGTTTGATGTGGGAAGGACACATCCCAAAACAACATGAAGATGACAATGTTATGACAAGAGTATAAAAGTCTGCAGCAGGTCTAGGGACAAAGCCAAGGAATGTTTTGGATAATGTGCTAGGGTGCCATATTGTTGCATTTGAAATGACTTGGATGGAATGATGAGGGATTTGTAAACCATTGACAAGGGAAACCAAGATGGGTGATAGGTATAAGGCAAGAAAGATTGATGACTTGGACTAGGAGAATTATCATATGGTCTCCAAGGATGATGTTTCATAGTGAAACGGAGGCTATGAAGATAATGACATGGTATTTTTTGACTAGTGTATGACCAAAGGATGGACATGTCAAAAGTTTTCCAAAGTCTGATTTGTGTTTGCGCCTTAGTCTTTGTCAAGATCAAAGTAGGTAGAAGAATGGATGAACATGATAGAGCCAAGATGGATGAATGGAAAGATGTCATGGGAAATGCATGGGAGATAAGACAACTTGCCCCCAAGTGTAATGGTCCACATAGATGATTTATTCTACACATGATGCCTGTTTGCCAGGTTTTCATCATGATACTTATCCAAAGCGCCTGTTTGCTAGGTTTTCACTGTTGGACGAAATTTTTCTCTTCACTATTTTTGATATTTTCTGATTTTTTTTGGTGTCACCAAGACGCCTGTTTGCCAGATTTTCATCAAGGGATGATTTTTTTGATTTTTGATTTTTTTTGCATTTTTGCATTTTTGTCGGATAGCCTTGATGCTTTATATGACCACTGACGATGCTGAAGCCTTTGACAATGCCGATGTAGAGACTGGTGCCATGACATGCCAATAGTGACCTTTCTGAAGTAGTTGCCTTGTCAGGATGATAGCGCTTGCATACACCTGATTGATGTCATTGTGATCTTTGTTGATACTAGAGTTGGCTTTATCAGAATACGCACATCACGATAGAGTGCCATGAGAGTCCTTATGATAGAGAGTTGTTGCCAAGATGCGATGAATTTTTGACATGGGATGTTTGGACTTTAAGGATGATGTAGGATTATGATGGATGATGGTGTACATGGATGGGTTGGTTGGATGTTTGGATGTAGCTATTTTTACTCTCCAAACTTTGGGTGTTGGGTTAGGATGTTGTTTGGAACCAACATTTTCATATGTCTTTCTTGATGGCCATTTTGATGGAGGTGGACATGTATTGTATGTGGGAATCCTCTTGTGTTGTGGCTCCACATTTTGATTGACTTTTGAATTTTTCATCTTTTCTTTGCCTGATTCTTGACTTGATCCATTTTGTTTTGGGATCCGTTTTAGCTTCATTTTTCCACTTGGATTTTTGTCTGATTTGATGGCCTTTGACATTTGATTTTGGATTTTGTATTTGTACGACTTTTGTTGGTTCCAAATGGAAGGTTTATTCATGATGGAATGATGGTTTGGGGTGTGGAGGGAAGGGGTATTGGCAACAATCTTATGACAAGGACTACTCATGATACCCATTTTGACATTTGTATTAGATAAAGTTGCCCCCAACATCGAGGAGGGACCATTAACATCATTTGATTTTTTGATTGATGGATAGCCAAGACCTTGATGTCTATAATGTACTTGAACTTGTACAGGTTCCAGAATTCCTTGCTCATGTAGGCCTAATCCTTTGCCTTGATAATGCATGTTCTGAAAGATTTTGTTGGCAATGGGATACTTGTTACTTTGGAAGCAAGATGATAACCCATCATTATTAGGGAGATTAATGCTTGAAATATTCTCCTTTGTAAGAAATCTTGCTTTGAAAAACTTAGATGATCCTAACTGATAGGATGTTGTAGCTATATTAATATTTTGGACAGATTTGTGATTGATATCTTCAGTCTGATTATGTGACATGTCAAACTCCTGTGATTTCGTTGGTGCTTCCAAGTCTATGTCAAAACCGTCTTCATGGTCATTGTCATAGAGCCCACTAAATTCAGCTATAGCTTGATCATTTGCAAATATGTCCATGCTAGAATATTCTTGTTCTAGTGGTAGATCATCTATATGTCCCATGGAGGCAAGTGTCTCACTTTTGGGAGTGTCAATACTTGAAGTTTGAATGGGATTGTCTTCAAGCGTTTCATTGTGAATGACATAGAGGCCAAGGAGTGGATCATTGTGGACTTCTTGATCAAAGATAGTGTCTTGATCAAAGATGGGTGCAATTTGAATGTCATGATTGGAAATAGGGTCTTGACCGAGGATAGGTTCCTCCTGAATGACATGGTTTTGGATGGACTCTTGAGTGAGGATAGGTTATTTTGGTGTTCCATGATTGTCTAGGAGGACTTCTTGAATGGACATAAAGATGGAGTCATGGAATGGACTACTTTGATCTTGACATGAAAGTGATGTTATAATGTTATGCTTTGGACTTGCCTCTTGACATGTATCCTCAAGTGTATGCAAGGAGATGGGACTTTGGAGACCATGACTAGATATGTTTTCATGACAAGATGGATTGTCTTGGAATGGATTGGTGCATGACAGATTAGGATATGACATGGAGTTTTGGACTTGGTTGAGGGAGGATGGGCTAGAATAGGACATGACCACCTGACAAGGATATGATGTGGATGGAGGACTAGGATATGATGTGGGTGGAGGACTAGTATATGACGTGAATGGAGGACTAGGATATGATGAAGGACTAGGATATGACATGAATGGAAGACTAGGATATGACGTGGATGGATGATTTCCCTTGTCAAAGTTAGGGTGGGTATGACTATTGGAAGTTTGTTGTGACTCAGTGCCATGGATGGTGCTAGGGGATCCTTGATAGTAGATGGATAGAGGACTAGGACTTGTGGATTGTTGGTAAGATGGATAGATGGATGGAGGACTAGAGATTGAGGTGTATTTCGAATTGCATTGGAGGTATAGCATTTTGAAGTCCCTAGCAAGTTATGTTTGACCCTTACTATTGAATTGGCATTCAATTTGACTAGCAAGCATGTCATAGTGACTTAAAGACATGATGGTGGATGGAATGAGACTTAAGACTATGCAAAGGGATAATGCAAAGTGATGAAAGGGGATGCCTTATGTTGAGTGATCTTTAGGAAAGGTTTTCTAACCGCTCAAATTCTGGCCAATGTCTCTGATTGGATTGTCAAAGGACTGATTTGTAGGACAAGATGATAAAATGACAAGGTGAGACTTCCACACTAGACTTATGAGTTGGAAGTATCTCACCAAAGGATGATGACTTAGGATTGATTTTTTTTGACTTGGTCTAATGATAATGTATTTTTGAGACAAATGGTTTGACAAAGGAAGGAAAGTTTGCCTATCCCAAAGGTGTAAATTTGAGGACTTAAGACTTTTCCTATGAAGATGAGGATGACGGATTGCAAGCGAGATGAAGAATAAAATGCAAAGATGGATGACTTGGACAAGTGATTTGCTAGTTGTTTTAGACAGAGACTTCTGGGAAAAGATGTCGGGAAAACTTTTTTTGAAAAATTTTGGCCTCTAGTTTTTGACAGAATTAATGTTTTCCCAATTGACAGGCAAATGCATCGTTTAAGGTCTCAAATGTGGTGCACTAAAGCAGATGGGCTGCAGGATTTTGATGTGTGTTCTGCAAAATGGTAAATGCAACGTTTGGGATCGCAAATGCAGTTTGAAAGGTCTATTGCAGTTTGGGAGAGCAAGTGCAGCTCAACAGCAAGCAATTACAGTTCAAGTTTCACATGCAATGTTGAAGAAGGCAAATGAATTGCATACATTCGATTGCGGTTTTATAACTAGCAAATGTGACTTACTTAAGTGAATGTGGTTTGATACTGAAAAATGCGACTCAGTGATAGACAATTGTGGTTTGATAGATGAAATGTGGCTCAGGACTGTGCAATTGCATTTTGACATATCAAATGTGGCTTAGTGCTAAGCAATTGCGGCTCTAAATGACAAATGTGGCAGGACACTAGCAAATACGACTCAGTGTGTTTCAGTTGCGGCTCATCAGAGCGAATGCGGGTTAGGGTGACTCAAATGTGGCTCATCAGAGAAAATGCGGTGCACAAGGTGAAGCTTGCGGTTTATCAGAGCAATTGCGTTGTAGAGGTCAATTTCTTTTAGAAATCCGAACACTGTTTTGTAGTTTTGACAAGTTTTTTTTTTTTTTTACCTAGATTTTTGATGTTCAGTTTGTTGAAGTCTGTTTAAAATAGTTGGCAAACACAGAAATTAAAATATTAAGTGCATGTTCAAGCAGACTCACTCTTAATAGTCAAAGGGTCATCGTAACAATCATAGCCCACATCTTAAAATCGCGTCGACTCACACAATCATGTCACCCCCTAGAGAGCGCCCATGTTTTTATCTTTTCTAGGTGCATACTCAAGGTGACGGAAGTGGATACCAAATCCCCTGAGCAAACAGTCTGTGGTGATTATATGGTGAGTGTCTTGGGGGGAGATTCTTCCCTCCCCTTGCACCATGATTGAGACGATGTTTGGATACTGACTTGGCTGGATTCTACACTATGGCTCTTAATCAAGGTTTCTGTTCAGCGCGGTAAATGATAAAATCCCTCAAGAGACCTCCCAACCTTTAGAACAAAGGTTTTGAGGATGATTATATTTGCACACTATCATCGAATTGCGTACTTTCTCTGAATTCACTTTTGATTATAGTGGGTTGGAAAACTTGGATTTGGTTGTTCCCACTTAGGTCATTCCTGTAGGGTGAATACTTTTTACCACTATGGCAGGCCTTCTAAAGGTTGTAATAAAGCATGAAAGTGCATAAAATTAAAATGGTTAAGTCCGATTTTTTGATCATCCAGTAAAGGGGAGAGCATATACCTATTACCCAACAAACACAACAAAAAGATGTTCAATTTTAAGCCCAAATAAACATTTTCTATTCTAGGTGAAGATATTGCTTCACAAGAACATGGTGTTCATTGTTAACCAAAAAGAAGAGTGTGGTGACTACCCTAGGATTGATAAATTTCCATTAAATTAGATGTCTATCCTAGGATTGATAAATTGCAATTAATGTGTCTATCCTAGGATTGATAAATTGCAATTAATGTGTCTATCCCAGGGTTGGTTCTTTTTTTAATACCAAAAAAAAGAAAAAAAGAAATAATCAATTTTTGGCCGCGGATGCGTTGGATCTAGATTACAACAACAACCAGAAAAAAATGAAATTGTCACCAGTTATTTGCGGCTCGACAAAGCGGATGCAGCTCAGTTTCTGTCATATGCATCGCGTCATATCAAATGCATCGTTTGAAGGATCTTATGCATTGCAACAGAGTGCGTCGCTCGTGATTGCAAATGCGATGTGACAAAGCGATTGCATCGTTTAGGCTTGCAAATGCAGTACCCTAAACTTGCAAAAAAAATTGAAGCTGTATGAAACCTACAAAATGATGTGTTAGAAGGTCGAGTTCACCAATGTAATGATATAAAATGTTCGAGCGAGATCAAATCAATCATTAATAATACCTGCAAGTTAATAACATATCAAACAATAGAATG
>VCHN02003833.1:0-13234 GCA_007115665.2 Sequoiadendron giganteum
AGATTAAGTTAGAACATGAGTTAGAACACGAGTTCAAGATTTTAATCTTCAGTTAAGAGTCTTCGAAAATAGAATAAACGGACTTTGAATGTCAAAGACAAAGTTAGAAGTTGAAGAATAATGCATTCGAATGCAAACATGAGTTAATTAATTAAATAAATATATTTAATTAATAAACACATCATGCATATGAGTTGGAACTAGTTAACTGACTAGTTGTGAACACGTAGGTTTTCACTTTCAAGTAGATAACTAGCTGTTAAACCTAGAGGATAACTTAGAGAACTAAAAATAGATCTTGAGTCAGAAGGTGAGTGAATGACTTAGATAGCTGAATGATAGAGGAATGTGACAAAAATAATTAAATATGAATTAAATGCTAATTTAATTCAACATTCGAAAATAAGAGACTTTAATTAAATAAATAAAGTAATTTATTTAATTTGATTGTTTGAAAAGGATAATATAAATAATTAAATAATAAATATTTAATTATAGATAAAGGGGGTGAAATGAATAATTAAATAAAGATATTTAATTATAGTTGGAAAAGTATGATAAAGGGGTAATTAAATAATAAATTATTTAATTGATAGATAAAGGGGGAATAATTAATTAGTTCGCAACATAATTAAATAAATATGACTTATTTAATTAATCAAGTTGAATAAAGGTTATTTATTAATTAATGAATTAATTAAAAAGTATTTAATTAATATAGGAAATATGTATTAGAAAAGTTAATTAAATAATAAACATTATTTAATCATGACCATGGATAATAGAAAATTATGTCGAAAGTGGTGTTCACAGGCCTAGACCAATTTTCGGTATCTACAATTTGCCCCTCTTTGAAACAATGTTGTTTTAGCATCGTGTCAAAGAAAATATGCCCTGCTTGTGCCCCAGTGCAAGGGAGAATGATGAGGAGGTAGCGGTATGCCCCCTCGAGAGGATAGGTGGGTTTGAAGAACACGAGTGTGCTCTCAAAATGGATGAGAAAACTAGAATATGAAGGACAAAAGAATAGGGAAAAATAGATAAGGATGATGAAGATACAGACTAGAAGAAATGTTAGCATGGATAATTCAAAAAGTTAGTATTGAAAAAGAATGGTTATTGATTGAGAAAAAAATCTAATCTTCGATATATTGCCAAATATGCTATGCTTGCTTGTTATCATCATTGGGTGGGACATGACACAAATGGATAGTACACACTATGATATGAGATAGACCATAGTGTACAAAGTTATCCATCTGTGAAAAATAGACAGTCGTAGACAAGGAGTGTCTTAACTCAGACTAAGGACAAGATGCTCCAGTCGTTTTGTCGAGACAAACCATAGACAACAGACAAATAAAAGATGGATCATGAGACGTCATTGCTCCTCTAAATCCTTGATCAAATATCCTTGAGGAAACTAGTAACATGACTCAAAAACCAATGTTTAAAAAGACAGTCGATAGACAACAGTCAAAGAAAAAGAGTCCTAAGACATCCTTGCTTCTCTAAATCCTTCAAGGGACATCCTTGAGAAAGCTAGTAACCAGACTAATTCACAAATCGATAATAAGATAAGACAAAAATAAGATATAAAGTCATAAAGCCAAATAAATGTATTCGCCAAAACTTGATCTTGTGGGATTGTTTGATGTTGATGTTTGACATAGCGTAATGTGAGAGAATGACACATACTGCATAAGACGTTGAGTTTGGTTTTGACTTGGTGACTTTTGTATAAGGCATGACAAAGCCTAGTTTCAGAAAGACATGTGCCGTATCAGACGTTGGAGTCTAATGATGTTGAAGTGACAAGCCACATGAGACTATGACAATTTGATGACGTCTGTTGACAACAAAGACATATCTTGCTAAGACATAGGTTGATCGTTTTGACAATGTGTTTGATATTGACTTGATGATTGTTTGAGATGTTTTGCCTTGTTGATGCATGACTTGTATGGATTCTTTGACTGATAAACTATGTGTGTGTGTTGACCATGTATGACATGAGATGATACCCTAAACTATGATATGCAATGTGTGTGATAGTGATTGTGAATGAACCCTATTGGACTAACCTAGTGTGGTCTCGGGAGCTCATCAATTGATTATCCTTGCCTAAGTTGTACATGAAGAGACCTCATAGTTTAACATGACAAATGACTTTGAATATACAAAGCGTCATGCTTTTAATGTGTGTGATTCATGACAAACCTAGACTGACAGTCCTAATGCCTCGGGGGCACATCGATTGATGGCTTTGCCTACATCCCAATCGCAGAGGCAACGTAGTTTGACCATGTCAATGACTGACCTAACATGACAGACTTGACATGATTGACTAGACATGACTGACTTGACATGATTGACTTGACACTGTTTTTGGGATTTTCTAACATTTTTTTATTTATTTTTTGGATTTTTGGAGTTTTCTAATGTTTTTGGGATTTTTCAAGACATTTTCGATGGTGTGACAAATGCATGTAAATGATGCCTACACACAAGAATCCCAGGACAACCATGATCTTTCTCCTAGTCAAGCCGAATATCAATTGATAGGTGATGATGACAACAACGTTGTTTGACGTGGGAAGGACACATCCCGAAACAATGTGAAGATGACAATGATATGACAAGAGGATAATAGTCTATAGTAGGGCTAGGGTCAAAGTCAAGGAATGTTTTGTATAATGCATTAGGTTGCCATATTTTTGCATTTGGAATGACTTGATGAGGACTGGATGGGATGACGAGGGATCTTTAGAGCATAGACAAGGAAAACCAAGATGGATGATAGGTATAAAAGGACAATCGATGGCTTTGGTAAAAGATAGGAGACATGGATGGCTTGGACTAGAGAATTATAATATGGTCTCCAAGGATGATGTCGCATAGTAAAAAGGAGGCTATAAAGGTAATGACATGATTTTTAATGAATAAGGTATGACCAAAAGATAGTCATGTCAAAAAAAATTCCAAAGCATGACCTTTTTTTGTATTGTAGTCCTTATCAAGATTAAAGTCAGTGGGAAAATGGATGGAAAGTGATAGGGTTTAGATGGATAGATGGAAATTTCATAGGAAATGTCATGTGAAGGGAATGGGAGATGAGATGACTTGCCCCCAAGTGTAATGATCCACATAGGTAATTTATTTTACACATGATGCCTGTTTGCCAGGTTTTCATCATGGTACTTATCCAAAGCGTCTGTTTGCTAGGTTTTCACCGTTGGATGAATTTTTTTTCTCTTTACTTTTTTTGTCATTTTCTTTTTTTTTGGGGTGTCACC
The DNA here is from genome assembly GCA_007115665.2 of Sequoiadendron giganteum. Taxonomy (NCBI): domain Eukaryota; kingdom Viridiplantae; phylum Streptophyta; class Pinopsida; order Cupressales; family Cupressaceae; genus Sequoiadendron; species Sequoiadendron giganteum. The sequence continues at coordinate 3,297 of VCHN02003833.1, forward strand.
ATGACGCCTGTTTGCCAAGTTTTCATCAAGGTAACAATTTTTTCAATATTTTCTCAATACTTTAGATGATCACTAACTATGTGGAATCCTTTGATAGACTGGAGCCATGATATGCCAATAATGACCTTTATGAAGTAGTTGTCTTGTTAGGATCATAGCACTTGCATATAACTGATCGATGTCATTGTGACCCTTGTTGATACTAGAGTTGGCCTTATCAAAATACACACATCGTGATAGAGTGTCATTAGAGTCCTTACAATAAAGAGTTGCTGCCAAGATGCGATGGATTTGTGACATGGGATTTTTGGACTTTAGACGAGATGTTGGATTATGACAGATGATGGTAGATGTGGGGGGATTGTTCAGAAGTTTAGATGAATCACTTTTTATTTTCCAAACTTGGGATGTTGGATGGCAGGGTTTGGAATTTTGATTGGGATAGTGTTTGGAACCAACACTTTTATATGCCTTGCTTGATGACCATTTTGAAGGAGGTGGACATTTCTTATATGTGGGAGTCCTCTTTTCTTGTGGCTCCACATTTTGATTGAATTTTGGATTTGAAATATTTTCTTTGCTTGATCCATTTTTCTTTGGGATCCATTTTAACTTCATTTGTCCACTCAGATTTTTGACTGCTTTGATGGTATTTAGAATTTGATTTTGAACTTTGTATTTGTAATAAATTTCTTTTTGTTGGTTCCAAATGGAAGGTTTATTCATGTTGGAATGACGGTTTATGGTTTGGATAGAAGGAGTGTTGGTAGCAATCTTATGGTAAGAACTACTCATGGCCCCCATTTTGGTGTTTATATCAGATAAAGTTGCCCCCAATATCGAGGAGGTATCACTAAAATCATTAGATTCTGTAATTGATGAGTAACCAAGACCCTGATGTCTAGGATTTTCTTGAAATTGTACTGGTTCTCGAATTCCTTGCTCATGTAGGCCTAGTCCTTTTCCTTGATACTGCATGTTCTGATAGATTCTATTTGCAATGGGGTATTTTTTGTTTTGAAAACAAGATGTTAGCCCATCATTGTGTATGTAGACATTGTTACTTGGAATCTTCTCTTCTGCAAGAAATCCTGCTCTGACAATATAGATGATCCTATCTGATAAGATGTTGTAGCTTCGTTAACATGTTGGATGTATTTTTGATGAACATCTTTGGTTTGATTTTGTGAATCATTAGATTCTGACTGTTCTTCAAAAGATATCGGTGCTTCCATGTCGATGTAGAAACTGTCCTTATGGTCATTATCATGGAGTCCAGTGAATTTAGCTATAGCTTGATCATTTGAAAATATGTCTAGTGTAGAAGACTCTCGTTCTGGAGGAAGATCATCTATGTTTCCAAAGGAGGCAAGTGTCTCATTTTGGGAAATGGCGGTGTTCAAAGTCTAGGTAGGATCAACCTTAAATGTTTGATCATGAAAGGCATAAAGGTCGATGAGCGGATCATTTTGGATTTCTTGATCAATGGTAGTGTCTTCATCAAAGATAGGTTTGTCTTGGATGACTTGATTGGGAATGAAATCTCAATCAAGGATAAATGTATTTTGGCTACCATGATTATCTAGAAGGACTTCTTGGATAGATCTAAAGATAGGGTAATGGGATGGACTTCGTTGATCTTGACATGAAGGTGAAGCCATGATGTCATGCTTTGGACTTTCTTTTTGACATGTATCCTCAAGTGTAGGCAATGGGATGTGATTTTGGAGACCATGAATAAATGCATTCTCATGACTAAATTTAGGTTGGGATGGAGTGAGTAGGAGTGGATTAGTGGATGATGGACTAGGATGGGATGTGGAGGCTTGGAATGGGTTGAGGGATGATGGAATAGGATAGGGTGTGGATGCATGAGCAGGATATGATGTGAATGGAGGATTAGGATGAGATGAAGGACTAGAATGGGACATGGATAAAGGATTAGGGTAAGATGAAGGACTAGGATATGATGTGGAGACTTGGACTGGATTGATGGATGGTTGATTTCCCTTGTCAAGGTTAGGGTGGGTATGACTAATGAAAGTTTCATGGATGGTGTTAGGGGACTCTTGATAATGAGGGTAGATGGATGGAAGACTAGAGTTTATGGGTTGTTGATAAGATGGATATGTGGGTAGTTGACCATGGGTTGAGGTTGATTGGCATTTGGATTGGATAAATTTTCTTTTGAAGTCTATGGCTTGTTGGTACTGACCCATGCAAAGTAATTGGTATTCAACTTGACTAGCAAGCATATCAAGGTCAACGGAAGACATGGTGATGGATGGTAATGCAAATGATATGGAATTATGTCTCTAAATGATATGATTTTTAGTCTATGTTTTTTTTTGGATTTTCTGAATATGATGGATGTTACGACAATGACGTATACTAGAATGACATGCTCTAGGATGTACGATATGCAAAATGTCGAGCAGACTAAGATGATAAATGAGTCTAAGACGGGTGTAACCTACCACCTATGGAAGAAATGCATGGAAGGATTTGTGTTTGACCAAGGAACCTGATTGTAGGACAAGGACAGTTGACAAGGTGAATTTCCCAAACTAGACTGTTGAGCTGGAAAGATTCACAAAAAGACTAAAGTGACCAGGTTCAATGATTGTGACAAATCAAAACATGAATGTATCCAATGACGAGGAAAGTTATCTCTATTCAACAATATGCAATTTCCTAGGAAGTATCTATATGCATGCAACTTAGGATGACTGTGACTAAGACATTGATTGTGACTAAGACGTATATGACACCTAATGATGCAAAGTTTTGAGCAAAATTTTCAGTTTCTGTCCAAGGTTGATCGTAAGAACCTAAAGCAAATAGTGACAATGATGTTTCAGACTCAGCTCGTGGTTTTTTGATGTTTTCTGTTGATAGGCAAATACAGTTCACTAGATAGTTGCGGTTCAGGATTTCACAGATGCGGTTTTTTTATAGTGTATGCAATTTTCCTGACAGTTACGGTTTTTCCTTTGACAAATGCGGTTTACTAAGACACATGTGGTTCAAAAACTGACAGATGCGGTTTACGGGGACACATGCGGTTTTAAAACTGACAGATGCGGCTCGCATGCACACATGCGACTCAAGATATGACAGTTGCGACTCATTATATGCATACTGTGAAAAGTGAATGTTTTTGATAGCCAGATGCGGCATTTCCCCTAACAGATGCGACTTTGTATGACACATGCGAAGATTAAACTGACAATTGCGACTCTGTTTTCTGACATTTGAAATTTTCCTGAAAGTTGAAATTTTCTCGAAAGTTGTTGACTAACTTTGTTGGTTTGATCAAGATTTTGACGAATACAACAAACAACAAACATAGCAATCAATGTATTTTCAATTTTGTGATGGGAGGACTGTTTAAGACTCAAAAAAATGTACAACCTAGGCTTTTAGGACAATATTTGTTGAATTCTTACTTGGATTTCTCCAGCTACACATATTTATGGCAAATGACTAGTAGCTTGACCCCACTAGCTCCCCTCCACGACACTCACTTATATGGGGCTTCCAAGCTACTGTATCCATGAAACTCCCATGGCATACATTTCATTTCCACACATAAACCATAAATATGTAAGACGACTTCACAGGGCTGACCCTACTGTGCCAACAAATAGGTAGGATTTTGGTAACTCTACAACAAGGTGTTTAATAAGGGCATTCCGTTTGTGGGACACTATCCAACATTGGTGAGAGTCCATTTCTGTCCATCTCATCGGAATAGTGCGCATGATTCTTGGGCTTTCCCCAAGAATCCACTTTTATATACCGGCTGGAAGTCGTTTGGCTTTAGCGTGCTACCGGTCTAAGTCGTCTTGGGGTGAGTACTTTTTCCCACCAAGACAAACCCAAGTTCTATAGTCAACAACTATTTCTCTTACACCCAGGATCACATGACTGTGCAAGGGGAGAGGATACTTTGGTGTACTAAATCGTAAGGGTTATAAATGCGTGCAAAAGCACCAGACAAAGAAGACAATGGTTTTTTTTTTTAAATCCAAATGACAATTTTCTATCTATCAAACATAAAATTCATTTTAATCCCACATGATGATTATCTATCTACCAAACAAAATCTTGCTTAAATAAATAAATTAATACAAAGGCATTAGGTCTTGCATGCAAATTTATCAATAGTTCATTGTTCTTCAGCCTTTGTCCTGTAGAAAATTGTGTTTGGTTTTAATTGTCTTCAAAGCTTCATCCTGCAAACACTATGTTATTCCCCCTAAACACAACTGAAACAAACATTAGTGAAAATCCAAACAACATAAAAAGTGAAAATGAAAATATGGATGCACAGAAATCAATAAAAAAAATGAAAAAGTTTTACTAAGCAAATGCGGTTCGCGAATTTATTGACAAGCGGATGTGGTTCATGGCTTCATGGATGTGGCTTATGATGATGGATGCGTCACTATTTTTCATAGATGCGGCTCGTAGATACAGATGTGTCATTTATCTTAACAAATGCGGTGCACCGTACGAAAAACCTGCAAAAAAGAACAGAAAACGGAAAAACGGAAAGATGAAAATTTGTGCAGATTTTGAAGCGTGTTCATGTCGGGTTCACCAAATGTAAATGATATATTTTTATGCAAGTAACTAGAATAACAATGTCAAATCTTAAACTAAACAATAATCTAAAATCTAACAACAAAGAATGAGGAAATAAACTAAATAATAAAACCAAAATGATCTCACCGAATATGCGTTCACCCCTTCAAATTATCTCTATTGCTCTTCTCCATTTTGCCTTTTCAGTATTCTTGCCCTCAGATTTTTGTGTTTGAATGAAAGTATAGCTTTGTCGAGTGACTAAGCAAAATATCGAAGAATAGTTTCTCTTCTCAAAAGTGTATGATTTTGGGAGGAGGAATAATGATTGTGACAACTCATTTTATAGATTTCGGGTTTTTGAACGATCGACTCAAATTGAAAGAGAGATCAACGGATGAGATTGATGAATGTCATGCAATATGAGTTATGTCTCAAATAGAATGTGAGTTAGAACGCGAGTTAGAACATGAGTTCAGGAAAGACTGCAGATAGAGACTAAGTTAGAACATGAGTTAGAACACAAGTTCAACATCTTAATCTCCAAAAATAGGAGAAATAGACTTTGTATGCAAAAGCCAAAGTTGGAACTCGAAGATGAGGAATTCGAATGCATAATTAATTAATTAAATGAATATATTTAATTAATAAATGCATACATGCATATGAGTTAGAACTAGTTGATCGACTAGTTGTGACGAAGAGTCTTCTCGCAGAGATAAACTGGTGTTGAATTGGAAGATAACTGGAGAACCAAAAATAAATCTCGAGTCAAAAGGTGAGTGAATGAATTAGATAATTGAATGATAGAGGAATGTGACATAATTAATTAAATAAATGAATTAAATGTTAATTTAATTCAATCATTCAAAAATGAATTGACTTTTAATTAAATAAATAAAGATAATTATTTAATTTGACTGTTTGAAAAGGATAATATAAATAATTAAATAATAAATATTTAATTATAGATAAAGGGGGTTAAATGAATAATTAAATAAAGATATTTAATTATAGTTGGAAAAGCATGATAAAGGGGTAATTAAATAATAAATTATTTAATTGATAGATAAAGGGGGAAGAATTAATTGGTTCGCAACTTAATTAAATAAATATGACTTATTTAATTAATCAAGTTGAATAAAGATTAATAATGAATTAATGAATTAATTAAAAAGGGGTATTCAATTAATAGAAGAAATATGTGTTAGAAAGGTTAATTAAATAATTAACATTATTTAATCATGACCATGGATAATAGAAAATTATATTGAATGTTTACTCATAGGCCTAGACCAATTTTCAGTATCTATAGTGACCATTCACAAAACACTAAACTAGCCTGCTCTCATCCTCAACTACACATCCATACTACTTAGGCTCAAAAAAAATATTCTCATACTAACAAACTATCATACACAATTGATGAAGCTTGTGGAGCTCATCAACACATCCTTGCCTATAGTGATCTAAAAGATAACATCAATGAAACCTCTCCATAAAATTCTCCCAAGAGATAGTGGAAATATCCAAATGATGCATTTTCTCCTCTTGGTACCACCAAGTAAAACAAAATCCTGTAAAGTGCATGATGGTATACCAAGGCTTGGTATTCCTACCAAAAGGATGCATCATGAAGCAATGGTCCAAGGATAATAACCAATTCTCTACCTTATTACTTCCATGATAACCCTTAAAATTTGGTTGATAGGCTTGAATAAGATCCCTTATATGCCTTGTTATCATAACATCCATATCTACTATCTTCCTATCCCCTTCATGAGGTAGATCCTACACAACTCTCTACTCTAGAATGATGAGGCCTCCTAGAATGCTCTCTCTCACTAAACCAAGGCTTCTCATCCTAATAAGGATGGGAATGAACTAAATGGGAAACCTCCTAATGAGGACCCAATAGCACTATTATCTTTTAAAGGAGATCAATAATCTAAGTATGACCAGGCAGATCAACTAGTGGATCTATCTATGAATTATCAACTTCCTCCTCTATCTGACTTAATGTAGAACATGAAGTTTAGGTGCCATCCTTTAGATGAAAATATTTACATGGGTTGGGACATATATAAATCTATCTCTAAATCCATTTGAATTCACAATACCATAAGATTGAACATCATGGTTACATAATCCACATTTAACAAGTACATGTAAAACAAATTACACACAAGTAAGCACATAAGCCAAAGATCCAAACGTATGAACATGTTCTCTGATACCAAATGTAATTCCCTACTATGGACCCCATAGGAAATTAACTCAAATACAATGGAGATTTCTTTTGAAGTACAAGATATAATTTTTAATAACCTTAATGCAATTATACACAGTTTGTCTACTCATGATGTCTCATCACAACATTGTGTTGCATAAGTGGAAGACTAAGACTCCACACATCCCTGACCTAGTAAATGTTTTTTAAAAACTTAGAAAACTAACTAAGAAGGGTTCCAACCTTTTATGATCTTCACAATACTAGGAGAACAATTTTCCATAACCTTAGGTCTATAATTGGGTCCTTTAGGAAAGTTCCACACAAAATGATGCAAGAGATGATTTAAGTCCTCAATGATGACACTTGAGAGCTAGGTAAAAACACTAATAGGACCTCATGACTATGGTGAAGAAATTCCATTTACAATTTTTTCTCAAATTAAGTACCACAAATACAAGGGGACAACAAGTTTAGAGTTAGAGAAAGTTTGACTAGGTCTTCAAGGTTCAAATGATAAAAATGGCTATAATAGAGAAACTATAAGGCACAAAATTTATTGAAAAAGGTGTTAGAAATCAAGATCAAAAATGAAAACCAGAAAATTCATTCCACAAGAGAAAAATAAAAAAAGCAAGAGAAATTTGCATGAAGATGTGCAAATGAATAATATTCAAGAATCAAGAAATTACAAGAGATGAATTGCTTTATAAAAGAAATTTATGCATAACCCTAAAGGTAAAACCTAATTTTGAACTAAAATTAGCTCAACTAAATAAAACTTACTTATTAATTAAGTAAAAAACTATTACCTAAGTAAACTTAATAAAGTGTAATTGAATAATTAGTTACACAAACACCCCCTCTTAAGTGAAACTTAGGGAAACTAAAAGGCATGCACCTAATGCTAGGATGAATGCATGAAAGCATGAAAACATGAATGGGTCCCTTCTACAAGGCCGTGTTAGGTACCCATGTACAAATGCAATGAATGGGAAAGAGGAGAAAACCTAGTGGGATAAACCCTCCCCCCCCCCCCCAATGAGATGACCTACTACAAAGAAGTACTAGAAGAACACTATTTGAGTAACACTAGAATATTGAATATGACAAGTAGGGAAAGATACTTCTATTTACAAGAATCCATATGAGTCACTAAAGGACTCATAAAAAGTCATGTTAAAGCAACATCAGTTCAGATGCGAACACTAGAAAACTCACAAACTGGAACAACCCTAGAATCTATGAAGCAATAGTAGCTGAATAAATGATTCCCCCCATAAGAGGGAATGATATGATGAAAGAATCCAAAAGCTATGCATATCTCAATACCAATGCCAAACTATGACTAAAACTGATCCATAGGAGCAAGTACCATAAAGATTCTAAAACATTAACCATAAAATGAATGGCCCTCAAATTGAGATGTGACTCAATGTGAATCTGATGCAATTAAGGATCATTAACCATAGGCTCTCAATCTGAGATGTGAACCGATGTGAACCAAAATGTGTCAAGCTATGAGCAAGATGTGGCCAAAAGAAACTATAGAATCCTGATACAACTCATGCAAGTTGTCATCAATATGAAGATGAGATCAAAGTGAATACCATTTAACTACACTCATTAAATTATTATGCAAGAAACCCCCCTGATGGAACTTTATAGAAGTTCAATTATTACAATACCCCATGATTGTAAAAGGAGAACATTGAAAACATGCATAGATCAAAGAGAAAATGCAAAGCTAATGCATCAAAACAATAAATAGTGCATGCAAAAATCAATGTTCACATCTTCCTCCATAATCAAAATTGACCCCAAATCTATTTGGAGGACTGAATCAGCTTTCTGATGCCACTTGAATCATGAAAAACTGATAATCGATGCAAAAGTTATGCCCTCTGAAGTGAAAACTGCTTCATCTGACTTCAAAGACCTATAAAATAAATCTGAAGAAAAATATGGAAAATATTCCTACACCATTGGATGAGGCTTGAAATCAGCTTTCCAACGATATCTATTTTTGAAAAATGGACTTTCTATGCTCAAGATATGTCCATTTTACTAAAAATTCTCATTTAGGCTTTAAACTAGATATTTTATTAATTTAAAGATTAAAAAAATAATAAAATTTTCAGCTATACCTTCGTGGCACAAAACCGAGGCAACACGAAAAATTGAAGCAAAATGGCACAAAATCGAGGCTTCTCAAAAATGATCTAGGCACCAAAAAAATATGGCATGAAAATCGAGGTGTCTGTATGGATCCATATAGTCGTACAGATTTTTCTTGCAGCATTTTTGAAAATCCCCAAAAAGACTAAAAATCAATTTTCAGCAAACCCTATCATATTCTATATGAAAATAGGGGTTTTTGGGCATTCTGAATGCACTTTGTGATATTCATTTTGCACTAGTATGCACCATTTGAGAGATCAAGGTAAAAATTTCTCAAAAAATGATGGAAAACCCTCTGATCTGGCAAAAAACCATCATAGCTTCAAACCCTCACATATCCGATAAATGAAGATGAAAACCAATGAAACAAAATAAAATACCAACTTTTTTCAGTGAATCGAATGGAGATGCCTGATCTAATCCAAAACGCTCCAAAAATAAGCTCAAGGCATGAAACCCTCGAGGAACCATGAACGTTCTCTACAATGAATTTCTCCAAAAACTAAGAAGGGGATTCAAACCAAGGCTCTGATACCATGTTAGAAACCAATATCACACATGCAAACCATAAAATACCTTCCACAAGAGAAAAATAGAGAAAAGCAAAAGTAATTTGTATGAAGATGTGCAAATGAATAATATTCAGGAATTAAGAAATTACAAGAGATGAATTGCTTTATAAAAGAAATGTATGCATAACCCTAAAGGTAAAACCTAATTTTGAACTAAAATTAGCTCAACTAAATAAATCTTACTTATTAATTAAGGAAACTAATTATTACCTAAGTAAACTTAATAAAGTGTAATTAAATATTTAATTACACCAACAAATGGGCATAGGGCTTAGAAAACCTCTACTTATCATTAGTTAAGAGGATTTAATCTCTAATTTTTTTATGGGGATGAGGCCACCCCTACATAGTACTAGGCCACCCCA